>JAQIWX010000720.1:0-14144 GCA_034696785.1 Lepidocyrtus cyaneus | reverse complement strand
CTTTTCTTGTTAATGTTGATGGTAATTGTTTGCAATTCGCTTTGTTTTGCTTTTTCTATTCTATTTCAGGAGCATATTATTTTGAGGATGAAAAAACGGCTACTTTAACTGCTTAAGCTGCTATTTTTAATTGGGGCTTGAAGAAGCTGAAAGGAGGCATTAAAGGTGATGATCATGATGATAGGTGTACGTGAAAAGGTTGGGGATTTGCTATTTTCTTGGAATTTATTTGTATCTGACTAAACTTTGGTCACGACAACGTTGAGTTCCTCAGACATCAGAGATGATTTGGGAGGGACTGCTGCGTGTATGTTACTTGACTAAAATTCATTCAAACTGTTTCCAGTGTCCAGTCATTAACTCTCAATCAGTCGGTCGGATCATCATCATCAGCAGCTAACAACATCATCGCACATCGCATCAATTTCTCAATATTAAATCAAATAAGTACACCTAACTTAACTAAAAAATTAAGCTTTTTGTAACTGACAATTTTAGGAGAACTTAACTTGCTAACATTGTTAGTTGATTGGTAACGAAATGGGCGTATTATATTGCCCCCATAAACTGTACTGTGAAGCCTAATCCAACAAAACATCATGAAAATGAGGACACAACAAAGTCCAAAAAGAAGCATACAATTTTTTGAGATGAATCCGAAATAATGATGTATGGGCATATAGAAACAAAGTAACGAAATCATTCAAATGACGTGTAAGTGAATAAGAAACTTTCAGAGAAAGAGAGTGACAGTAGAAAACTGCTCCATGCAGTCCAGTCCAGCAAGACGAGCAAGCGACAAATCATCGCTCGCTCTATCCATGGTATATCCACACCATAATATCCATTGGCATCCTTTTCTGCTCTAAATTTTCCCCTTCTCAATATCGCAGAAATGGCATGGCATCATCGCATCGCATCAGCAAGATAATATGATTCTGATATGACCACCACATGACTGTTTTCATTCAACTTGTCCGATCTAACATGGCCATGCCATACCTATATACGCACCACCGGATAAACTTCCATTGCATTGCATTGGTTCGCAGCTCATATAACTAATAACTATGAATGACTGAACTGCTGTTTATTTCGGAAAAAGCAGGCGTTTTTCAAAACAAGAATGTTTGTGAGTGAGCTGAGCCAAGTGCATTTGGTTTGGGTTGCTAAATGTGCTTATCTCCTTTTTAATAAACAATTTAATTGAATTGAAACAGGTTAAAAGATTAGTATCCTTGTCTAAGCCGAACTGCTCAGATGTTTGCGGACCGAAGGACAACAACTTGTACTACTTAAAGTTAAATTGTGTGGTTAACGTTAAAAGTTAAGTTGGTTTTGGGAGTGGGTTGAATGTCGGCTCCGTGAGGTCCATTATTTGGAAGAGTAAGTTTAGTAAGTACGAAAACTTGGTTCTTGATTATTAAAATGAGATTATTGTTGATTGGGTTGATGATTGCTGTTATACATTATATGTTGGAGAGTGGGTGGTGGGTGGATAGAAGATAATTAATCTATTAGGAAGTTTAAATCTGCTTCTTCTGTCCTCATTCGCTAAGAGTTTTCAATACCTTTTTAAACGTTTACTTAAAACATGTGCTAATTTACATTTTTAGACCAGCAATAGTAATAATCATAATTTTAATTATTTCATTTCATTCTAGTATGAAAATAATGGGCTGCTGCTTCAGCTGTAAAGACGATGACGACGCACAGGTATGATTTTAAACATTAAAAAGAAAACTAAGATTACTCCTTAAGAAGGTTGCGGTTTTGTAGGTTGCGAAAGTATAATTAGCTAACGATGTTATTGATTATCTCATCAACAGGGTGATGAGTCAAGTGAGCGACAACGGCTCATAATAGATCCAGTAAGCAATTCAACCCCGGTGGGCTGCGTTCCTAATAGGTGATTTTTTTTTAGAGCTATCTATTTAGCATGCTTTTTACTTTTATACAATATTCGTGTAATGAAGTTGGCTATTAATAGTTAAACTCATTAAAAATGTTTGTTTTTGTAGTGATTCCAGATCTTCGGTAACGGCAGGGCCGGATGGGCAACCTATCCGCGGCCAGGAAGATGAACTTCAACGAATTTTGCAGGAAACTGCTTCAGCTATGATCGATGTATCTGGATCCGGTTCCCATTCATTAGACCAGCGAGAGTTCCAGGAGCGAACTCGGCACTACCTGCAAAAAGTCCAAGCTTTGTCACCAACTCTTCTTCGCGCCCAGAACTTTCTCTTATGTGATGTCCCGATACCAGAGAAGCAACTGAATGTACAATTCGTTTCACAGGAAGACTTAGACCTGATGAACTGGGCAACTTCAGAAATCGAAGAAGCGCTTCATTCCATCCGTGTCGAACCGAGCGAGGACCTCGTAGTGCCGTTTGGATGTACCCAGTCAATAATGGTCCACTCCTCACCGTCACCTTGAATCTTGATTTCGGCGGATATGGTGAAATCAGAGCTAAAATGTCAGACTGAAAGTGCCAAGCTTAGCAATAAGCTTAAGCTAAAAAAAACTAATAATGATTGTGGATTCTATCGATAACTTGTAGGTCCTTTTTTATTTTTTGTAACCATACAAACAACACTTCTACTCGTGAGTTCACACACACTACACAAACAATGGAAATAGAATTATATTAACTTATATACTTAACGTATGAACGTATCAACCTAGTGGACAGAAGAACCATGTGCTTTTTAAAATTAATTCTTATATTTTAATTACATTACTCCTGTACATTTTTACAAAAGCAATCGCAGTTGTCAAATCAAAGTCCTTATCGTATCCATTTAGAGGTTTTGATAGAGTATGACGATATAAAATTAGCGTACACTACAAAATCAATTTTGGTTTGTGTTTCCTGGAAGACGTAGGTAATTTTAATTTTAAGTTTTTGTTTTGTGTAAATGTGATGCTAAATCAATGCTATATGTTAATACATAGTAATAATAATTTATTTATTATTAGTGAGATGATTCAGCTGTTAAATGTTTAATGAACACTTAATTCCAAACCAAAAGAATCACCATAAATTCCTTTTTAAAATTGTTCCCCTATATTTAAGATTTTGTGAGACATGCAATTAACATAAATACATACATGATAGATAACTGTATGTCTGTCCGATTATGAGTAATAATCATAAACGAAATTATTTATTGACATGAACTTAAATGTAATTAGTAGTATGTAATTGTTTATGTTTTATAAAAACAAACTTATTTCCCGTTACACTTCCTTCGTCAGTAACCATCATTATTCCCAATTTAAAAAAGTCGAACCGTGCCGCAGTCACTGAATGAGTACCTTGGTAATAATGATGATGATCAAAACTTGTGTATATTTACTCTAATTTTAAGCTACTTATCTTAAATGCCACGACAATTTTGCATCGCTATAATACATAGTCATTAACAGTAATAAAAATTAGCTAAACAAAAAAAGCGACATTTTAGTGATTTAAGTTTTAATATAAATAGTTTACAAAAACAAATAAATTGATTACAAGACTATAATGGATCATGAATACCTAGGTTGATAATTTTGTTTGCAAGTTAGTTTAATCTTTTGTTCAATATTTAAATAAGAGTTATGTAAGCGTATATTATATTTTAATCTTTGTTTTGAAAAAATTAATCGGTAAAATAAAAGTACGGAAAAAAATCAATAATGACTGGACAAATGTAATTATCACTAATTGGTCATAATTTAATTTAAAGAGTCATTATCATGTTACTATGGTAGCACCTATTACCATCAACGTTGGTTGTTTAACTATCAAATTATGACATTATTCATTGTTCATTGTTAAAACGCATACACTACTCGTCAGCAGCATAGCATCAGCACTTCCTGTAAGCTCGTACCGTATTCATCATCCTTCAATGTAAATTCAGGTAGAGTCATTGAACACACGAGGCAAGTTGAACGAGCGCGGTAGATTCAAAGCAGCAACTTTTGTTATTGCAGCTTTTTGAGCCAGAGCCCTTCTTTGAAAAATACTTTTGTTCAGCACATCTGACAGCTCCCATTCACTTCTCATTGACTGGGATTGTCGGGGAGGGGAGTAGTTTATATTTAATCTACTCTCGGCAATTGCAATTACCAATTGAATCGGCACTATAAGTTATTTTTTAATTAGTGGTTATAGCAAACCCTTTCTTCCCCCCATTATAGGCATCCTATTTACCTGGCGCTCGGTAGTCAGTAATTGAGTAGTGTATTGCAAAAAAAATCTTGACTGAACTGATTTAGTCACTACTACAATCAACAATTAAAATAAGTTATCGAGTTTATTTTATCGTTCAACTAAAGGTAAGATAAGATAACGGAAGTTTTTAAGTTATGTATCAGTTATTTTAATTTGCCAATTTTAGTTAAAAATCACGTTGGTGTTTTGTTCGTCTCTGTTGTTGTCTGTTGCGTAGTTAAAGTTACATGGAAGATTGGATTTTTGTGAGTGCAATTCATTTTAAATGGATCATTTTAAACGTACTTGACATTTATACCTATCGTAAACAACGGTAGTTTCTTTTAAATATGTCAGTTAATGATTTAATTATAATTAATATTTAAGGATAATGAAGAATTTTATAAAATCGACCTACAAAATATACTAATATCGTGATAAATTATCTTTTGCTGTCGTGATAAATTTTACAGTTAGTTACTTAGTTGTTCTTTTAAGTACGCTAAATTAATTTTATAATCAAACATTTGTTATTTGACAGGTGACGCAGGCAACTCCGATGGCGTCCACAGGAAAGCTAACTCTTCGTGTGAAGAGTAAAAAGTCCCAAAACGCCGTTCTCCGGGACGTTGATGTCAAGGAAACCGTCAAAGATCTCCTTGTAAAATTGGCAACCTTAACCGAAGTCCCCCATAATCAAATCTCGATTTTGAAAGGATTTCCTCCAAAGCGGATGACTTTCAATACCTCAGATCCTGTTGAGGCATTGGGGTTGCAACATCAGGATACCATCATTGTCGAGGTTGATTCATCAGGTTAGATCAATAATTCTTTTAGATAATTGTGTAATTATAACGGTCCGTTCACCGTTTCCTACTGATCACTGATTGTGCTGTGTACTCAAAAGTAACCATTAATTAATTCATTTAATAATACATTAGGAGAAGCACAAGGGACTGGGAGTTCTGCACCAAAGTCAGAAGCAGCAAAGGTGACTGTTGAAAGCAGGACTACCACATCTGAAACTGAGAAGGCAGCTAATGGCAAATCCTCAAATTCTCCTGTAGGGGTAAGTTATATATTACTGATATTGTGATTTATGGCAAAGTACTTAACTTAAGTAAACAATTTCTAACTATAAGGTGAAATGTTTACCTGGACTTATTTTGTCATTCTCCTTTGTAGGTTGACAGTAGTTTGTCGTATTCTGATCTAATTCCATCGGGTAATGATGCGGAAGGACTGTTGTTGCGTCAGATCGTACCATCCGATAATTCCTGCTTGTTTACATCTGTGACGTATTGTCTTTCAGGTAATTGTACATTTTGGAACATAAAATAAAGATTACCTTCTTTTGCTGTTAAACTTGTATGCTTAATGACTCTTTATTTGTATCGTGATTTTTAGGACAACTCCCGGGTGATTCTGAAGGAGGCTCTACGTTTTTGCGCGAAATGATCGCCACCACTGTGGCCGGTGACCCTACAAAGTACAATGAGGCAATGCTAGGACGTCCCAACAAGGATTATGTGAACTGGATTAAAAAACCTGAATCGTGGGGAGGTGGCATCGAACTTGCCATTCTGGCTGAGTTTTACGGCATTCAAATCAGTGTTGTTGACACTCAATCCTTGCACATTTCCTGCTTTGGTGAAGATAAAAACTATCCACAGCGGATGTTTATCATCTACGATGGAATTCACTATGACCCGCTCTACTTTGAACCTTTCACGGTAAGGATAAAAGAATTACATCACTGTATTCAAAATCAAATCCAAAGGTTAGTAAAAGATTACCTATACTAGTTGGAAAAATAATTATTTGTTTTGGTTTTTTAGGGTACCTCCACCTTGACTATATTTCCAACCAGCAACTCAAAAATGATGGACTTGGCTATGCAGTTAGCCCAGGAGGCCAAGGCGTCCAACCAGTTCACTGACCTGAAGAACTTCTCTTTACGATGCCAGATCTGTAATACTCTTCTTAAGGGTCAGGTGGAAGCACAGGCTCACGCTAAGAAGACTGCTCATGCTTCTTTCGCTGAAATCATCAAGAAATAACAATGTCCACCACTTCCTCAATTCCCAAATTCCATCATCGCCAAAGGTTTCCTCTAAGTCATATCTAACTAAAAGTACTGTTGAATGACTCGACTCTTTCTTAACTTCTGCTACCAAAACATCGTCCAGTAATCATTTCTACCCATTTGACACCCCCTAACAAGGGTCTAAATTTTCAGTATTCAAACACTAGCAAAACTCCGTATCTTTTACGTGGATGAAACTCAAGCTCGTACAGCATCAATTCCGGACCAAATTCAAGTAATGGCATACACAACACAATGATTTTAATTTACTCATACTATTTATTCCTACTCTGTAATAATAATGTTTATTATTATTATTCAAAAGGTTTTGAACTGAAAATCAAATCTCATTCGTTCAGATTTTATCTGAGATTAAGAATTTTGTATGGTGTAAGAAACTACATAGATGAAGCATAAAATAAAAGCACTGCGTTTTAATTTCCAGTAATCATGCTCATAATTGCTCCAACTTTTATTTGCATGTTGCGTATTTTGTACAACCATCATCTTAAGTTAAAAAAGTTTGAACACTCATCATTTTAATGTTTAATATTAATTATTTTTTTATAAATACAACAGCTAAATTGCAAACTAATTTTACTTTAAATTCCACAACATATAGTCATAGTATTCATGTTACGGTTAAGAGTCACACATCAAGCATATTCCAATTTAATTACCTAATATTGTATCCCTCCAGCAAAAGCAGAGCCACACTTTCTTGGAATAATAGCATGTAAATATTTTTTAACCATGGAGAAACGCTTTAACGCGATACAACTCTCCGATTAAAGTCGTATTGATTTTGAATGTTAATTAAGAGGGTGATAAATGACCCAGCATTTCCATAACAATGGCCATAACTCCGATGGATATTTAATGGTCGTAGACCATTTCCTTGTATATTTTGCATGCGCCCGCACCTTCCACCGCGACGATTTTTTGGCTTAGAGAGAGAGAATGGCAGTTCAAGATGACTCTTCAAGTTCTCCTCCTCCAACATTTACACACAAGGAATAATGGCATTAGGGACGCTTAGAGGGTAGAAAAGAAGCGTAGAAATGAGTGCAAAAGAGAGCGATTAGACCATTTCTGCATGCTGATTATCTATGCCCATTACCAGGGACTTTTGTTATGATATTACTTATGTAGGTAATATCGTGCAAGTGGTGCTAGTGACTCCTTTTCTCTCGCCTAATTGTCCGCATTAAAATTTGTCAATTATTTACCACCACCATCAACAACCAGTCATCCACCGTCGTCGTCACTCTCATCCTCACTTCAGCCCCCAAATAATAAAGTAAAACGCAAGTAATAATAATGGCAAGGCAAAGGCATAAGCAAAGGCACATCATTCTCCGTTATAATCCCAATTTTATGCTGAGTTTTATACTGCTCCTTTTTCATAGTATGACATAACATTTTTTAGGGGTGCACTACCTTACGAAAAGCAATTTTTTGTACATTTCATTTGGGATTCCTGCGGATTTATGATGTTCATGATCATGTTTTTCAATAGAATCAAAATATGCCAAGCGTATTCATTTTCAACAATTCGTTAGTAGCAGATGACCAATTAAGTCCCACTGTAAAACAAAGTGGTTAAGTAAACAATAATTAAGGAAGGACGAAGACTAGAATGTATGTGTATTGATAGCTAAAAAATTATTTATGTAATTGCGTTAACTTTTCAAACGAGACTTTCACGTTTGTCGATTTTCATGGGGTAACTTGAGACACAAAAAGTAAACTTCCATTGTATGGATTTGTTGTTACAAGGCATCACTTACAGCTTCACAAATTACCAACAATGTTCGCTTGGCAATGTGTTGTGTATATTTACCTTTCAAATACAAAATTTAAGAGCCTTAAGTTGGTGTGTACTTTTGATGCAATAAATCATTCACCCCGGATAATTTATTACTTTTCATATTCCAATGGGGAAAAAACTACGCACACGCTCGAAAGAAGAGGTGCATGGTGTACTAGGTATACATACACCTCACCTCATGTCTTATCGAAACGAAGAGAAGAAAACGGATTTCTTTCTACCATTTTCACTGCCATCAGTGGTTTTTTTCGTCGACAATTGACACCTCGGAAAATAGGAAAAGGATACAAGGAAAATATTTGGGATTAGGAATTAGGGAATACACATTTCGTTTTCTTAGTTTCAACTCTAACGTCGTAATGTTGTAATTATTGCTAATTGTTGGAAGTTCAACTCGATGAAAATTAAAAGCGGCAATGTTCCTCTATATGATGTTCACAGATGATGAAAGAAAGTGATTTTAAGCGACTGCGCCAATTGAAGAAACTTTGCAATTGGACAACAATAAGAAATAATAAATAGCACAACAATAGGCAACACTCTACTTTCTTTAATGTCCTTTCCCATAGGTACATAGGTACATGTCTAAGCGTCATTAAAATTTATAGCTTACATTAAACTTATCATAAAAAATATCGTGATGGCTAACAGCTACATACAGACATAGCATGTTTAAAAAAAACCTTATACACATTTTGTTATAGTAATGTTATGATAAATTTTTGCTGTAAAATAAAAATATGAATTTGAGGCAATGCAACATTGTTACACAGTATCCATGTATCAGTTTAGATTTTTTTCCTAGGGAATAAGGATATTTTGTTGTTGGTTAAGCGGCATTATTTCAAGCAAGATGGTAGTACGCATGCAATTATTTATTTCACTCATTGTACGACGCACAGTCACGTCAGTCGACACGGTTATCAAATAAGGAGATATGGATGTTAGCATGAAAGATAAGCCTTTGGCGGCTCTCCTTGGTGTTGGATTTATGTGGGGATTCGGTAGTAAATATGTAATATCACACGGCCCCTTTTTTATACCTACGTACCAATGTATATTTCTTTGTGAACAGTTTAGAACAACTAAACTCCTCGACTGGGTTCCGATACTGAAAGGAATAAATCTACTTTTATTTTTATTATTTTATATTTTAGAGATTAAACTATATAGTACAGGTGGAGAGGCAACAGAACAGAGTATCCGCACATTGTGGAGGGCCAATTATGGTTTTCCTTTTAAATAAATACATAATTGAGAGCTAATTGCAGGTAAAACGAGTAACAATTTACAGAACTTTTTTTTTGATTCGGAGAGGATTTTTATGTCATTGTCAGTTTTTGGATATGTTTGAAAAACGGACGGTGTTTATTCCTAAACTAGTTGATTTGTTTGCATGAACTATTTTATTGGGATGACTTTCTATGCAGAGCACACAAATCCAAAAATATAAATAAAAAAATTACCAACACTTCATCTTCCGTAATATTTAGGTACATATTTATTTCCTCATCTGTGCCATGTATCTTCACATTTTAATCGAGATGATGCAATTAACGTCACCAGATCATGCGTGTCCAATAAAGAGTAATAATAAGTAAAAATGAAAATGAAGTGCACAAAGCAGAAGTACATTATAGTACAGTACTGCAGTGCTATTAGGTAAAGAGGAGTTTTTATCTAACGAAACTGAAAAATAAAGTAGGTCTTGAGCTGATGACGAGAGAGAAGATGGAGGTAAAGCGTTTAAATAGTTTTTGGTAGTGTTTTTGTTTATGCGTGTTAGCAAACAATATAGTGAAGTCTATCATATGAAAAACAAAATAGTTTTTTTCTTACCATCATTTGATTGTAATAAAAAGTTTGGAAGCCAACTCGGTGTCTATATTATTAAGGAAAAAATGTCCAAAATGGGATGTGGTTTAGCTTCCAATGTTTAGTTTCTAATGATGATTATGCATTTACTCTGATCCTTGGCGGACTTCCCTAATGCAGTGTCAAGATTGGGGCTGGAGACTGGAGTTGCATGATGGAGAACGGTATATAATAAAATGAAAACCTCATCTTCCCCTCCAAGGAAGTATCCAAATGAGATCGGTAAAGACTAGTGGCACCATCCTCATTATCTGTAATTACACTCCAGCGTAAAAATTGAAGGCGATGCGATGCAATCATTTCTTTTTGTAAAAAATAAAATAATATTCATATATGTAGGTAAGTATTTATAATATGTAAAGCGATGAAGCTGACAAAAACACCAATTTATAATATAAAAATGACGGTGAAGGAAATGTGTAACAATCATTATAAGAAGCTCTACGACAGCGCTTTAGAAGAAACTCCGGCGGATAATTTTGCTCCTTCATTTGTTTTTAATTTGGGGCGAGTGTGACCAAACTTAATCAAAAGCTTCTGTCTTTTCATCGTCATTTATAACAAAACGCTCTCATATTTTTGAGGATGAAACACGGCAGAATGTACTCTCACCTAGTTTTTCATTTCATAGGATAATATATGCTGCATTAAGTATTAAAAATGAAAAAAAAAAGTTTAATTAAAAACTTCGTGTATTAATATTTTGTACGCATGAATTAAATTAAATGCGACGGAGCCATAATATCATTCAGGTTTGAGAGAAATTATGATGCAATAAACAGGGTTGATAATTAGGATTTTTTTTTGTGGATCAAGTTCCGTCTTGAATCTCAGGTTGCCCCCAAGATTTCATCTTACAATATGAAACCTTGTAATTTTAGAATAGAGTAAAAAGAATAGAGTGCAGTGGTGATATTATGGTGAATAAGACCGATTTTCACTTTGTCAAGAAAACTGGAATCCATAAATCCAACTTAAAATTTTCAATCTCAACAGTTTACTTTAAATCTGAGATATTGTATCAGGATGATTATTATAACCCCAGCTCAGATCAGTTACAGAATCTATTAAAAATCAACAAACTTCAAACCAGTTCAACCTTCCCCTTATCCAACTCAACCAGAGCTAGACAGCTTGACGCTATCATTTTTACGAGTAGGTGGGTATGGAAGTCGTAAAGATTTTCAAGATTGTATAAGTTTGGTGTACCCATAAACCGCATATATGCACCCAGTTTTAAGCGCATGTATTATAAAAACAAATTTGAGATAAGGAAACGTCATCTTTTTTCAAGTAAAACATGATCTTGGGTAAAGTAGGAGGGGAAGTATCACACGTGTTGGTTGTGCACTGCCAGCCAACAAAGTGCGGGGCCGTTTATGTAACCCAACATTTGCTTTGAAACAAGCTCAAAAGTCAAAAGTCAACAATGCAGTGAATTGTATCCATCCTCTTGGGAATTGTAAAATGGTTGTATCGTAATAATAATTATCCTGGTACATACGGTGCTCTCCCTCTATAAATATATTCCAATAATATGGCATAATCCAAAAAGAAAAATATTATTCTGAAACAGTATCAAATCATTAATATCAGTTTACTATGTTCCTCTTTCTTACCTACTTGATTCATCTTATTTTTGAGAAAGCCCTTCTAAGAGGGAGGAAGGAACTCTTGAGCTGCCGTGCTCCGTGTGAGTAGCCGTCCTAGTAAAACGTTTTCGGCAAAGTTGAAAGTCTACGTTTTTAAGAGTTGTAAATTCCTGAGGGTTGGATTTAAAGATCGCATCGGAGAAAAACGAAAAGAAACCCCATCATAAAGTCCTGTAGTAGCAGCATCCCTTCTCCAAAAGCAGAATAAGACATCACATTATTATACGACCTTTCTTCATCATTTACATCTGTCTTCGACTTCGTAAAACGTAATATTGTTACTATGCTTGGCTTAACTAGATATTTGTGTTTTATGTCATTTTCATCATGAACTTTTGTAGGTGTACTCCAATTTGAGGAAGTAACACCAATTAAAATTGCAATCCTTTCACTTCATTTTCATTGCCATGTCTTCGCAGAGTCATTTTCGCTCAGAAAAAAAATCCTTTTATTCATACCGTACTAGCAGCATCTCAAAACTGGATCTACATCTTTTCCCATTGATGATTCAAGCAGGTGCGTAATTGGTTAAAAAATTCATTGATAATTTGGGTTCGATAAAAAAATAAAACAATATATATTCCGACTTGTGGTGTATGTAACAGATTGTATTTCATTAATAACTGAATATTTTTTTTTAACTTTTGATCAATGATCATCAAAGGGAAAAGGGTTTGACAGGATAGCTTCTTCCAGTTTCTTCATATCATATCACAAGATTAGAATCCCCACTCATATCATAAGCACACGCGGTGCCTGGTGTTCATGAAATTGAGCACATTGAGATGAGGGGATATTTATTTCGTTGCATGTAATTAACACAGAAAGAAGGAGAGGAAATCCAACAGCAACAACAAAAAACACTACTTTTAATGATATCCTCTTTAAAGGCTTTGTCTTATTTGTTTCTTTTCTTTTACCACACAAAGCGCTACCAACGGACTCGACCAGAGAGAGAGAGAGAGAGAGAGAGAAGGGAAAAAATTGTTCATTTCATTTACCAACTTTCATTCACTACTCTCTTCCCAGCCTCCTCCATACAATGCAAAGAAATTATATTCTACAATGAAGGAAGAAAACACCACCAACCGCAACAACCCCTTCTTCCTCTCCTCTCCCAGTATAAAACTCCACAGCATCTATTCATTTCATTCATAAACTAGGGATGACTGAAATGAAAAGAACGGATGAGGACGCTAAGACAAACGAAATAATAATAATAAAAAAAACACTTTGCTTGTTTCTTACATCCATTTTTTTCTATTCCTATTTCCCATATTTATACCCTTTTCTCTACTGACTTAAAGGAACAGCTCGAAAAATAGCAATCTTCAGAAAATTATCTGAACAATGAAACGTTTTTTTTATGTGTATGGATAGGCGAATATGAGAAAACAAAAATCGAGAATGGTAACATCTTGAGTGTGTGTAGGAAATTATTTCATTTTTATATCAAAAGAAGGCGAGAAGTTTTTAAAATTAAAAAATAGGGAAGCAAAGCTTTATTGTACAAATGACGGGAATAAAAAAGGTTGGAAAATAGTTTTTTTTAAAGGGGGGAAAAGAAAACAAAGTAAATTAGCTCAAGAACGGTAGCATCTTATATTTATCCATTACTAATTACCAAATCAAGTTGAAAATTTCCTCCGTACTTTCCATTTTCGTTTGAGAACAGCATTGAAAGAAATGATTGTTCCCAGGAAAGGGATATCATCTGGTGTGGTATATTATATTAGATAATGTAATTCATCTTCTTTACTCCCATCCATCTATTACTGCCTATTGCCTAAAGACGGAAAAAGATAAAGTTTCTCTTACCTACTACTTCAGTTCAGTTCAGTTTAGAGATTATTAGCTTATAAATGTCTTCCCCGGCAGCAGCATATAACCCTGTTACGTGGAAGCATAAAATGACCATAAAAAGCTTCCCTTTTCGGGCATGCTGCGTAAGAAAACAGTATCAGTACACAGGGCACAGTAAATCAAATCGAGTTGGTCCCAGACTTGATTCCTCAAAAAAAAAAAAGGTTTAACTTCACCTAATTAGAAATATGATCATATCCATATCAAGTCATGACTATGACCACCGAAAGTAAATTTTGGGGATGATATTATGACAGTGGAAGAAACATAGGTGAGCTAATGACTAGGCAGGTTTTCCAGATAAATAAACTATGAAATTAATACGATTTGCCAGATTTACGTTTGAACTTGCCTTTTTTAGCATTGTAACGGTGTAGCCAACATGATGTGACGAACGACGTTGAAGAGGGCTTTATTACCACATGTAATTGTAATTTGATTGCCTTTTGATGATGTTTACTGGTACTAATTCCGTGACGTTCTTGTGTAATACAATGCAGCTACCAGTCTAGAAAAAAAAATTGTCTCCTTTCACTTGTTTGAGTTTTTTTTTTCAAACTCATCATAATAAAGGCAATTTGTTTTACTAGACACATCTAGGGCGACACGCTGCAAGTGGCTAAATGGACTTGC
>JAQIWX010000719.1:0-14156 GCA_034696785.1 Lepidocyrtus cyaneus | reverse complement strand
CAAAAAATGCATAATAATTATGTACCTTAAAAAATAATGTTTTGTTCTGGAGTGACATACGTGGTATGACACTACAAGAGTTTTACAAATACCGGAGGGAAACAAGCTTTGCTTTTGGTATTGATTGAAAAAGAAAAGAAGTCGCAGAAAAGAATAATATATTAAAAAAGTACCTTGCTTCTATTCTTGCTCCCGTTCCCCTTATTTTTCCCGGTAATGGCTGGTTTTCATGCAGTTTTATTGGGAATAATATGTATAAGCGCCGATTTATATAAGGTGCCTTAAAATCGTATCGTATGTTGGAAGATGGGAATGCGGAGCCGACGAAAGTATTTTTTTGGGGGGGGGGGAGCCCCTCTGTTTTCCAAACGACGTCCTATCTCCATTTATGCGTGCTTGACTCTGATGTCTTTTTTTTTGGCTTCCCAGAACTAGAACCACTGCCTATTCTATTGCCAGCATTTCCAGTTTCGCGATTATTTTCCAAGAAATTGGTTGAAAATCACAGTGCTCCCTGGTATAACTGCCAGATAAGAGATGTATAAAAAAGGGGAAACTTTGCTCTTAATATTTTGTTGAGAAATAGCAAAACTTTTTGTTTGGCTACTATATGACAACGAGACAACTTTTTAAATGGAGGGAAATTTTTTTCCCAACCAAACCAACCACCACCACCACAGCTTTCTCTCTTTTTTTCTCACAGAAACTCCTTTTGAAGGAAGAGTTTTTGTCATTCCAGGTTAAAATAGGCATTGTTTAGTGGGTTTCCACCAACTGTATGTATCTAAATATAGATGTTTATAAAGTAAGGAATAATTAATAAGCTTAAAATATGTAGCTATGTATGCATCCATGTCTAAAAGTTCAGACCCAATTAAATATGAAAACTGACAGGTAAAGTTTTGTTGAAAGTGACAGGGGAACATACCTAACGCTATTGTGTCCATTCACGCTCCCTCTGAAAAGCTTGAAATCATAATAAAAAATTAATAATTTACTTTCAAATCTCATTTATTTTATTGACGAAGGAAGCGAGAAACACAGCGTGTGTGAGTGAGTGAGTGTTTGAGTCTCAGCTAATTTGGTTTTCCCTCTTTGGAGAAGAGAAAACAGGACAGATATTTATAGAACTCGGAAGGCAGTTAGCCGATAATAAGCCTCTCTGGATATACAGTTGAGGGCACATGAATAGTGTTATTCATGTAAGCACAAAACACGGGAGCCTCTTTCTTCTTTTGAATAATTCGCTGGAATGATATCAAAAAGTTGTTCCATACTTTTGCAATATATCCAACATTTAATCTGATTACAGTCTCCCCATTTTTCCACTACTGCTTGACAGTAATCGTTCCCTCTCTTCCTCTCTGATATATTTTAAGTCCATTAGAAAGTGCAAGAAGAGAAAGTTGACTTGATCGTTCCAACTACCACTGCTGCTGCTATTACTACTACAGCTCATCGTGGTTAGTAGAACTGAAGGCATTTACGGTTGAGCCGGAGTTTTGGTGAGGTGAGGAGGTGCTGATGTGTGTGGAGTACATAGCTTTATGTGTAAAACAGGCATAACGTATATTTTTTTGGGAGATTTTAACATTTTTTTTTGGGAAAGAAGGAACCTGTTTGTTTGTTTGCCAACAGCCTGCATGACTTTTTTCCATCCCATTTCTCTTTTTTTCTCCCTGCCTACAAACACAAGTGGAAAGACTGAGACAGCTCCTTTCCTAAAATGTGTTCGTGACAGGCACAAATTAAACTTTCTCATTCAGTCTTTTCACTTAGCTCAGCTCCCTTCAGTAGTTCATGCATGCATATAAGTTCCCTGGAAAAAGCGTTAACTTTCATTTGACTTCCTTTTTTTGAAGAGTGAAGAAATTCCCATAAAGTTGTATCTAGTCAAAGGCTCCATAACATATATAAAAAAGAAAGAAACGGCAGATTTTTAGCTGCTTTTACTTCCTATATCCGATAGGTTGGTTAGTCGGCTTCGGCTAAAATCCTTGTATCCTTTCATTTCTCTTGTATTTTTTTTGCAATTTTTCAGGAGAAAAACTTCTAGAAGGGTTAGATGGTTGGAGACACAAACAGACCCCAATTTTTTTCCAGCGATCCGGCATCTCCATTTTTCTCTACAGACATACGTACCTACATAAATGCTTCTCTCAACTTTCTATCCAACCATTTCTATATTTAATTGCGTCTAAAGAAAAATTGGGCCGTATGTATTAAGATAATCAAATAAATTTACATTCTCTGCATGAGCAAACAAGCTCAATATGATTTAGACTGATATTTTTCTTTTCTTTTGTGGTATCGTATCCTCCTATAAACTGTTTAAAGCTATGTGACTCTACCACACCAATTTTCACATCCATTTGTCAACTTGAACACGTTTTTAATTACAGCTTAAGATTTACAAACTGTGGAATATTGAAAGCTCATTAAACTGCTCATGTCCCAAAGTAAATGCCAATCCGGAGGAGCACTAAAAATATAAAAGTAACTACAGTTATTATCATTACTACTATTATACTAGTAGCAGACGGGGGAGGTTTTTCTTTAAGGTCTGTGAGAGAAAGCAGAAAAGATTCGCCAGCTACTAATAACTTATGGTGATTACGTTATGAACCATGGGAGAAGGCAATCGGGCAGTGAGATGCGGTTGTGTAGATGGGGTGTTAGCGCAAGACTAAGACTGGTCTCATAGTGGTCTGGTCATATAAGTAGTAGACATGCTTGCTATGGAAGGGGGGAAAATACTTGGAATTCCAGTCATGCCTTTTCTTCCTGGTGCCAAAATTCTTCCCTCCTTCCTGGCATAGCCAGAGATGAAGATGACGACGATGACTATGAAGATAATGTGGTTGTACGGCATATTCAGAAATAGTCGCAAAGTGAATACATAGTACATATAAAACTTTTACTGGTATACGTACTTAAGTAATGTACCAGGCAGATAGCTACCAACAAGCAAGGTGGAGGTGCTAGTTATCCCAATGTTTTACATTTCCTCACAGATATAAGCCATTCTACTCAGCAAATCCAGAGGAAAAAATTGCCTCCTTTGAAAAAACCGGATAAATGCATAGCATATCCCTCCTTATCAAAGTGTGTAGAAGATGGGAAATGAGAGGGAGAGGAGGAAAGTTAAAAGGAAATGGTGGATAAAGAAAGGAATAGAATGGGAATGAAGATGGTACTATTTATCCCCATCCCTATATTTAAGCAGAATACAATTCCCACCGCTTTCCTTATAGCTGTGCATCGATGCACAAAACAAAAACTGATGCACACATTACCGTACTTTTACTCTCTCTTTCACTCCAACTTATTCTCTCAACAACAGCCCATATCTCTATCCCCTGCTTAGCGCTTTCCTCCAACTGTCGCCGGAATAAAAGTTTGAGATGAATCGAATCGAAGGAAAAGCACTGAATGGCTCATACGATATTATTATAGCTTCGTATATTATCTCTCTCTTTCTCCTATATAGACCTAGTCAGAGTGAGAGAAGGAGGAAAAGGAATCATCATCATAATAATAACTAGTTTTCTAATAAAATGAAAGTATTTTGTTCGTCGATCAATAAGATATAAACAGGATAATTTTCTTCTTTTTTTTATCAAAATGCATTAGTATTAGGAAGAGGATGGGAAGAGAAGAAAACTTTGTTTTCAGCAAGGAAAGCTTTGAGGAAGTAGCCAAAAGTACCAAAGCCATTTAACCGATATCCTCATATTATTTGTCACAAAAGCTCTAACCTTTTCATGTGAAAGATGAAGTGGAAGTTTCTTTTCTATAAAAGAAAAAAAGTTTTACTCCACTCTCTCCCCAATATAATGGAAGGCTCGACGGGATCATGAAGGTACTGCATGAAATGAATGGGAATAGCACTGGCTAGCTAACCTTATAACGAGGGAAAAGCCAAAAAGTCACTGCAGTACTCACCCTGTACGTACCTCGTCGGTCAATATAATAAGCAGGGAATTGAAGTAACATGTTATAAACAGTAACAACAGCAGATATTCTCTTCTTCCTCCTCGCAGCTCTAGCTTAGGATATCATCATCATGACATGATTTTATAGTGGTAGTAGTACATGTCTGTTGTCAAGTGCCAAGATAGAGAGCCGTAATAGCTACATGAACCAACTTTTACAACAGAGAAAAAGACCGCTTTGCTTACCTCGGCTGGAGTGAGAATTACGAAGTGGACTTGGGTTACTTTCTTTTTTAGTAAGTAGAAGTAGAAGAGTGAGGTAAAAACGAGAAGAGAAAGTAATAGAGATGAAGTTTTTTTTTCGCTTGTGTGTTCTTTTCTACAATGTGTGCTTGCTTAGGTTGGTTAGGTAGTATATGGGGTGCATATGGGTATAGGTAGATACAAGTTTTTCGTAAAATGTCTATACTTTCACTTGACTTTTTCCACTAAGAAATGCTATCCTTGTTCAAGTTGGTTTTTTGACACTGCTCCCGCTGCTGATCCCACTCCCGCTGCACCACTTTCCAACTTTCCAGCAGCAGTACCTTGAGCACGTCTTCGTACGCGTTTTTCCTTATTAAAGATGGTAGATGTGGATGGTTTGTGGTTTCTCACTTTTTAAACATCCTTCTCGCGTAATCCAACCAACTGGTGATAACAATCTGCATCCGACAGTATATCACAATACAAGTGGTGGTTTCGTGTTTCACGGGAAAGAATATGCTTTCTTCACTTTAAGTTGTTGTTAAAATATTTTTTTATGTGGGTTAAAAAAAGTTTCTCCGCGGAATTATTAACAGTATCACATTTGGTTTGGTGGGGAAAGTGGTGGTGGTGATGGGAAAGTTATGAATTTCGGAGAGAGAGTAGAATCATTACCCTATGGTAGTAGTAAATGTTTCAAGAGTCTTTACGAACGAAACTTTATATTGACAGATAGGTGAAAACAAGCAGAGGCAGAGGAGGGGAGAGAGGATGTTATGCTTTCATGAATGAGTAAAGAAAGTTTTCTAAAAAGGTATTGCTGCACTTGATATTTAGTTTACCTCACGATGCGATGTGTTATATAAAATGAAAAGGGGAAAATAACATTCCATTCTTACTTACAAGGATGCTTCTATATATCCTCTTTCTCAAAAAAGGGAATTGAAATGAGTGGAGTTCATTCAAGTTAAACACAGAGGGGAAAGGAGTATTAAGAGAGAGAAGGCTGGAGGCTATAAAAAATAGAGATCGTTTTTGGATACAACACACTTGAGCATGGGTCTTACACTAATCGCACAACGATTTTTCTTTCCCTCCTACCATATCCCTTTCTGGGAAGCATCTTCTCCCTTTCACTACAATTGTCTGTCTGTTCCTCTAGTCCAAGTGCGGAAACGGACAAAGAAAAGTTGCTGGGGATTGAACAATAGATCCAAGTAGAAAAATGATGTCAGTTGAGGAAAATATATAAAAAATTGAAGAAATGCTGTCTGGCACGACCCTCTTAGAAGAACTCTTCTATTTAATCGGGTTGCACAACAAGAAGAGAAAAAAAACGTTCCACGTACGTACGAAATGATATTCGCAGGATGGTTATATATGCCGCACAGGAAAAAAACTGGAGAAAGCTTTTGGGTCCTCCGGAAAAATGGAATGGTGCATGGACCGCTTGAATGTTGACAACGTACTGGCTCTTTTCCTATCCGTGACTTCTCCCTTTTGCCGATTTCCAGCTAAAACCATCAACATTCTGTTCCAAGTTCCAAAACTGGGAAGACCGACCGAACCAACCAAGATATGAGAACACAAAGCATATCTTACATGTGTACAGCAGCTCCACACGGATGGTGATGTGATGGTGGTGCTGATACAATATAAATGTGATGCAGGCTTGGGCTAGGAGGAAAGTAATAGGGGAGTCTTCATAGCAGTAAAAAGCAGATTTCAATACAGCATCTTCCTCTCTCTCCAGCTCTCCTATTGAAAGGAATATATGCGTCAGCCCCTGAGTGCACGTTCTTCCTACTTTCTCCTGAACATGCATTGGAGACAGCTACAGCCACTGAAGAATCATAGCCCTGCTTTGACTCCGACTTCAACCAAAATCTGTCTTTCACCATTTTATTCTTCGACTATATTCATACCTATTCGTCGTAGATGGAGCCAAACTAGGCACGACAACAAGCTCCATTTCCCTCTGTCTCTCAGAGGACAAAGATTGTTGAAGGTACTAAATGCGACTGGGCTCCATCCAATGCATAAACTGGTGGATGTAGTAGTAAGACCCCATATCCAGTCTAAAAAGCTAATCTATAAAATTGGAAACAAATCATATGCGGAGAATCGGGAAGTAGTTCGCTGCTCAAAGTGAAAACAATACCATTACATGGGAAACAAAGATAAAGTAGGGTGAAAGCAGAGGCTCTAAAATGGGACTAGCCAATTTTGGAGATTGTAGATCATGCTCAGAATTATATCCTTTGTGTGATGTGATGTATGATGCATGGATGGAGCTTGAAAGCATACGTACCTAATGCTATACCTACTAACTATAGGAATGCTAAAGCTGAGGGCATCTCTCCTTTTCATCCATCCTTCTGCATTTTGGATGACTAAAAAGGGAAATTGAATTAGCCTTGGTATCCTCTGTCCAATTTAATTTTTCGTGGGTGAGTGTAAATGTGTCAAAAGATGAAAATTAGAAACAGACTCACATTACGAAAGTTCAGTTTCAGGGAACACCACTTTATTTAACGTCTCCCTTCTTCAGTACAAAACGAAATCGGTACGCGTTTGATTTAAACACAATCATCATTATATATAATAGTTAATACAGGTAAGTACTTAGATTGTAAAATAACCAAAAGTATTGCATTCGTTTCACATACGTATTTGAATAACACACGGATCCTACAAAATGAAATGAACAGTGAAATGGAAAAAAAAGAGTTTTTTTTTAGTAAAAAAAGAAATGACTTAAAGAATTTTCAGAAATTCAAAATCCCATTCAATGCACACACAATCTTGAGAACTAAAAAAGTTGAACGAAACAGATCACAAATATTTATATCTTGGAACTCCACACTGTTGGGTTGTTTTATGTATACATTTTGTGTGCCTAGCTGTGCAGATTATTGATACCTTTTTTGTTCAGAAGTGTTAACCTAAAGATTTCTTCTTTTGATTTTTTATTGTTTTGTACATTTCATATAAGTAATGGATAAAATCATCGATAATCATGTAACTAAGTTAATCCCACTTCCCGACGGTTTGAAGTCAATATCCTGCTCAGCGCAGAAGTCTTTAGTGAGTGGGAGACAATTCAGTAACTTGCACATTTCGCAGTCACCGAACCCAGCATAAAAAATGACTAACAATGTTACCAGAATGGCAAGGTATCCTGCCAGGCATATCACAACTTCTAGCCATTTCCTGTTGGTAAAAAATCAATACAATGGGAAGGTTAATCATTTATTGCGAAAAATTCCGGAAGTAAGTTATAAAAAGTAAATAGTATTAGTACATCCACATAAGTGGGGGTACGCACCTGTACGTCGAATATTTTCCAAAAGCGATATAGGGCATGAAAGCATGTGACAGTAAAAATCCGGCACAAAAGCCAACAATATGTGCGAAATTGTCGACCCACGGTAAAAATCCTATCATAAACAAGATAACTAGGACAAGCAACATTTTCCCTAAAGCTTGCCATGGTCGCCTCAACATTCCCCACATGTGAAGAAGTTCTACGAGCAAGCAGGCCATGAGACCATATTGCCCACCTCCTGGACCGACCTGTAAAATTTAAAAAAAAGAATACCATTTTTTTAGGAACGAAACGCCATATCATCATCAATCATTTCCAGAATGCATTTGACATGAAACATCATTGTCCAGATTTCAAACTCTATAGCTCATTCATTGCAACTCACTTCAGCACGATGTGGTTCTAGGAGAACCGATGCTAAGTTCCCGGTAATCCCGGAACCCAAATAGATAATGGCCACTCTCAGCGGACCAGCCAATTTTTCCAGATCTCGGAGAATAAACCAATGGAGAGTTAATGTTATCATAATGTGACCCAGTCCTGCATGCAAGAAGAGGGATGAGATCAATCGATAAACTTGGTCGGGTTGCTCTTCAGCAATGAAAGGAAACATTCCACAAACATCCTGCACAGGAGAAACGAACAAAAATTTAACAAGATGAATGCAATATTCAAATATATGCAAAAATTCAATATATTGAAATATTCAAAACATTACACGGAATGCATACCTGCACACAGGACACTTGTGAGCAAAGAGACGCCTCTTCGTGGAAATAGCCGTTCACGAAGCGGCAGTACTCCCTTGTAGTAATAACACATTTTGCGTGGATTCCAATGCAACATGGATGACCAATCACCTCGCACACCTACAATTTCAGTACAGAAGAATTAATGTCTACTTCTTATATCCGAACTAAATAGTTTCCTTCATACTTTAAACATGAATCTCACCATATGTTCTGCAGTCTTATCTTTGGTCGTCATTCCTGTTATTCCTCTCGTTTTACGGCATATAGGCCATTTAGTGATGTCGTCAGGCCACTCATATGGGGCAACAGAGGCAGGTGCTTCGCAGAACCTAAACATTGAAAAATGCTTATACAGAAACAAATTCTCGAAGAATAAATCCCAATTTGAAATTAACCCTACTTCGGATCGAGTCCGCAAACCGATCCAGATATACGTCCACCTGGACCTTCCTCTCTCGTCCATTTTTTCCATGTTGATAGTAATTCCTGTGTAAGGTACAATGAACATGTTTCCATTAAGTCAAGACTGCGTCAGAATTATATTTGTTTAAAGATAAAAACGGTTAAAATGTCAATGTCACTCGACAAACGATAATTCTCACACCCATGCAGTGATATTTTATTTGAGCTACGTTAGCTTACTTTAACTAGAAAATCATAAACTCGCAAATAAAAATTCTACGTCAATCCAAAAAACAAAACACAAGGGAAAACTGTAATAAGTTGAATTATATCTAGAGAAATTCGCTAACAATCTTTACCGAATTCTGTGAACTTACAGATCTGCTAACTCCTTTGATCTGCATGTAATCATTTGAATACAAATCGAATGTTACATCATCATGAACTTTTTACATTCATCTCATTTCATTCAACCACCCACTTCCATCAACCGTTAATAATAAATATTGTAAAATATGATTAAAAACTAGGTTGCACGTACCGAACATTCGTTTCTAGAAGACTGTACACATCCTGAATTGTCATTGCGAATACAACATGCAGTTTGCCGTTCCTTATCACGCGTTTCCACTATGCGACGATGAATGGCTTCGTCCATTCTCATACAGGGTGCAAACTTTGCTCCGAGATGTATCAGATCCGACTGGAAAATCAAAGTAAAAAATTTAAAGTCTACTTCTACTTTCATCAAAATAATTAAATGTGTAATAAATAAGATATATCATGGGGGTGTTAATAACCGCGGAAGGTCCTATCCAAAAGTTGGCTGGCTGAATAATTTCCATTTGTTGCAAACTAAGGGAAGTGACTAGGACAAGCGAAGATTTACGATGAAGATCCAGCCCAACGGGAGCCAGACCGTAGGTGATCATTGAAACAACTAGAATTATAATTTGCACAATTGAGATCCAGTAAGTAAAGTACGGGCGGAAGTCTTCGTATTCGTCGATTAAAGCTAATTTAGATGCAGTGCTCGTCGGTTGTCGAAGCCCTTGTCGGAACTGCTGCCTCTCTGAGTTGTCTAAGACTTTGCTGAGGAACTGTGACGAGATTCTGTTTGAAACTCCAATTCCTCCGGAAGAAGGATAAGTGCGAGCAATCCTCCAATGGAGTCCCCGACTGCAAAAAGTACAAAACAAAACGCAATGTTTAAAACGAATTCTTCATAAAATGTGAATTTGAAATTATGTATACCCTGGGGGCTGGAGGTGATGAGCAGAATTTCTATGATTATCATCCAAATCATCAAAAAACATTTCTTGGGGTGAGATCGTGATGTTGGGAGGAATTTCTGCCAAAGTTGCCGGACTGATGGATCTACTCTTGGTCCTATCTCGTGCCATTTGACTGTGAAAACAAATATATAAACAATTGCGTAAATATATTATACAATACCACCATGTCATTAAACAAGTTATGATGATTAATGTTCAAACTAACCTATCGAGTGGAACGCGACCAGGCGTTGTTGATCCAGCTCCCGGATTCGTATCAGACCCACAACCCGCACCTGCGGCGACTCGTTGCCCAGTTCGACCAAAACGAAGAGACTGAAATGTACAAGACAAAGTAACAATTAAATCAACCGAATGCGCCCATTTAAGTCACTGCATGTAATTTATAAATTAATCAAACCAACCCAAAATATCCAACGCAAAAGATTCCAATAAATCACAAAAACATGATCCTTCTTCCTCGTTCTCCCTGCCCTTCCAGCCCTAGCCGCTGCAGCAGCAGCCGCCCGCTGATCCATACTCGGAACCCTCCCATCAGGCTGATCATGCGACAAACCACCCATATGAGGGGCTCCATGTGGAGCATGCCCACCATAGCCATAATGACCCACCGGCTGCTGATACGGACTGGGAGGGGGCATGGAATCAACATTCCTCTCAGAATACCTCCTCGATGCAAAGCGTTTTCTCCTACTCAACCACTCATCCTTCAACTGGGTAGCTTCATCCAATCCGAAAAACGTTTTCGTCGCCTCCCGAATATACTTCCGGACCACGGCCCACTGGGAGCCTTCCCTCGTCTGCATGAGATTCATCGTTCCATGATTGACTCCTTGCTGAATAATCCCACTGCTCGGTCCAGCACCGTGGCCACATCCACCAGGCGGGCCACTGTTACCTCCCATGTTGTTTTTGTTGCCTCCACTCCTCCCTGGAACCTGACCGCCCATTGCACCGCCCCCACAATTGCTTGGTCCAGCTACACCACTCACATGGTAGCCTCTTCTCGGGGAAGGCATATTCCCGGAACTTCGCCTGTTAATAAGTTCATCATTATAATTCTTATTCCTCCAGTCCTCACCTCCCCCCTCCCCCAAAAATCTCGTGTGGCAGTCATATGAATCCTCATCAATGTCGAACAACACATTCCTCCTAAACTCTTTGTTTTCCTCTTCGTCAACGAAAACGAATTTAGTTGCATTTTCCCCTTCACCCAGATCCTCATCTTCTGCATATTTTGGCCTACTAAACCCGCATAATTTAACATTTCCCGATGTCAGGTCAAAGCAAACAGGCGAAAGTCTACAGCCACTTTTCCCCTGTTGATGAGTCATTTTTACTATTTCTCATGATAAAAACTAATCAGAGTAATAATAATAATATAATAATAATATCACAAATAAACTCTAAAAAAAATATCACAGGTAAACTTATCACATCAGACGTCAAAGAATTTATAAGCCATGATCCTAATCTAAAATCTAAACTAAAAAAACCTAACTACTTTGAATATTTCAATCTCTTTCCATGATGCACGCTCACGAGTGAACAACCAATATTTAAATGCAATCCATTCTATTCTATCTGAAAATATTTACATACGTTTATGCCCAATCGATTGGCAGAATTCACTACGAAAATAACGTTATTTGTTTCCTTTAGTGCAGGTCTTCTGCAGGTGCATTTACAAAAAGAGATAATTACAAATGCACTCTGTTCCCGCTTCCCAATTGGGGCACTGACTGCACACATGTTGATAAAAACCTTTGTTCGTTTTCTGGACCTGGTCGAGTGTTTTCATGAATTAATTGATATGAAAAAAAGAATGAAAAGTCTTTACCATGGCGTGTTGTTGGAAGGGTAGTCGGAATGACGAACGACGCAAGTTGGAAGGAGATCAGGAACCCCTCCGGAAAGGGTGGGTGCGGGAGGGGGTGAGCTCCCCGGTGGGCTCGTAGCACCCAAGCTAATCCTACGACTTTCGGAGCCAGAGCTCATCAACGACCACTGTTCTGGAAGCTGGGTGGTCATCACAGCCTTGTCCGACATTTCGACGACCTTCTTACTGGGGCTCTCCATAACGGTGGAAGTCTTATACTTGGATTTATTCGGGGTGACAGAGGAAACGGCGAGAGGGTCGTTGCTACTCCCAAGCTCAATTGTTGTTTTCACCAGATTAGATCCAACGGCTCCTTCACCCTGATTCGATCGCTGGGTCTGGTTTTGAATGTCTGGAGAAAACTTTATCCTAAATGTGGGATTAAAAGCACTACATTAAAATGTGGAGTAACCTATGAGAAATCAGGGGGAAACTTATCAATGGAATAGGGATAAGCTTACACAAATCTTGGTTGGTTCCGTTCCGTGGACAAGGTCACAGAACTACCTAACGAGGACCCTCCCATCTCCCCCAATCCACCGCCAGTCGCCCCTCCAGTGCTTGCACTACTGGAAGCCACCGCTGCGGCGGCGGCGGCTGCAGCAGCAGCGCTTCCACTATTGTCCAACCTTATCAGCGAGATGGATCGATCAATGTAGTGGGAATGTTGGGGGGAAGATGGTCGTTGTAAGGAAGCTGAAGGATTTGAGCCGAGTTGGAGTGACGAAGTGGAGTATATTCTTGGCTCATCCAATCTGAGAATATTGGAACTTTGTCCGGTCGGTCCAGCCCCAACTCCGACACCGCCCATCGCACCAACACCAACGGCACCGACTCCATAAGTGCGAACACTTGTGGAGGATGCACCATGTCCATGATGGTAACCACTCTGCGACGAGGGGGTGTCATAAATCTTGCCTTCCGTCTCCGATGGAAAACTTCGATTTACAGAATGTCGCGGATGTCGAGTTAGCGTGGATGTGTAGTAGATATCACTTCGGGGATCACCATACGTCGATGTATCACTGCCGTAGTAGGTGGAGTACGGATGATTACTACTCCTTCGGGTGTAACACGATCGATTTAATGTTGCACAGGCAGGAACGTCCCTGTTTTGAGTCAATCATTAATATTGTTCAAAAACCAAGTTACAATTAGTTCAATAAACGGGCTTGACTGAGATTTCTTACCTGTACTGAAGAGGTGGATGAGGAATGGTATTAAAGTGAGAAGGCGATGGAACAGAAGGATGTAATGGAATGGGCGGTGGAGGAGGATGGTAAAATTGGTGACAGCACGGTGGTGGCTGGTATTCTACCATGGTCCGCCCACTAGCTCCATATGGAGGCGTACGGCTGTATGCCCTACTCGGACCAAGGTTGTACGTCGATGGATCCCCCATCGTTGATGCGGGGGAGGATGAATGATGACCCCGGCTGGGAGAGTACTCCCGGTATCGATACC
Source organism: Lepidocyrtus cyaneus (assembly GCA_034696785.1). NCBI lineage: Eukaryota > Metazoa > Arthropoda > Collembola > Entomobryomorpha > Entomobryidae > Lepidocyrtus > Lepidocyrtus cyaneus. The sequence goes on along the minus strand of JAQIWX010000719.1, from coordinate 855 downwards.
TGGGAGCACTACTCCTGTTCGTTGTATAAAAACTTCCATATTCCTCTTCGTCCGACGCTTTCATGTTTCGTGGCCAGGGGAATGGCTCACGCACCTCGACACTGTCGACAATGTGATGTCAGTGATGTGCAGAAAGAGTTTGGAAGCTTGTTCAAAAGTGCTTGTTCTTCATGTTGGCGATCTCAGAAAACGAAGACATTGATACGAGACATTTATGTACGACGAGCTATACTGCAAAGAAGATAATTATTGAGAGACGTATAAAAATCTAGCTGAAAGGTTTCTCTTGAAAGGAACTTTTGTACATTTTGAGGATTGATTACAAATTGCATACCTTTTTAATCAATGAGTATATCCATTTGTTTAATTATTTGAGGCTATCACGAAAACTGGAGTGCATCCAAATTCGTTCCTCATGTTATACTAGTTGGAGATCAAATATTTTCCTTTTAAACTTTCTCTATTTGATTGAATTTTTCTTAATCCAACCTCCCATTCTTGCTCTACTACATGGGCATATTTGAATAATATGGAAGGTAATCCTAACTTATTGCGATCGGACTAACATTTTTAAAACAACTACTCAAAATTTCGTTACAGCATGTTGAAACTATTTACAAAGAAATTAAATTCTGGAGAGAGAAAAAAACTTTCTTTTTAAAAATCCTTGTTTTGAAAAATAAGGAATTATTAAAAAATGAAGACAAGCTATCTTTCCTACAAGAAATTTAGACCTTAAGTACTTTCACTTGTTTCTCAACTGTCGTAACTTAAACATTTTTTTTACGTGCACAGGGTCAGTGGGTCACCATATTATACAAAGAAAGTAAAAAACAACTTTGGGAAAAAAATATA
>JAQIWX010000718.1:0-14161 GCA_034696785.1 Lepidocyrtus cyaneus | reverse complement strand
AACCTGGATGGAAGGTTGTCGTTTGAAAGATTTTAAGATTATATCAATCAGGCATAGGGAATTTCTTAAAAATAAATTTTTCGTTGCAGAAATAAAGACAACTACTTTGAATATTGTTGAGAGGGTTTAATAAAATAATTACATGCTCGTTGGTGGAAGCCAAATCCGGGAATCCCTCTTTACACAAGGGGCACTTAAACGGGGTCTCCCCACTGTGAAGGTTCATCTGCAGTTTCAAAAATAAAAAAACAACTATGAATGAAAATTATTTATCTACCTATTTTAAAAGTATAAATTTTTGAAAATTAATTAATTTAATAATTTTTCATAAAAATTTGAAGAAAACATCTCACGTGACTATCCAATTCATGAATGCGGCTAAAGCTCTCTCCACAAATGACACACACCAAACTAGTCTTCCCTCCTGGAACTTGAACGTTATTGTTCTGAATACTGATACTTTGTGGGCTTTCTACTTTCACTTTCACATCCAACTGCTCAACGGTTTTCTTCGGAGTCACTGGCTTCCCTCTCAGGTCTGATTTCTCTTGCTCCTCACTATTGTTGGAGTCATGTTGGCCACCTTCATCGTTGCTCTTTTGTCGGAGTGTTGATTGGCAGTAATTCTGGCCTTCCAGCTTTAATTTAAAAAAAACAAAGCGAATACAAAGTTTTTTTTAAGACACTTTAAATTAATTCTTGTTGATTAAACTAAAACATGTTTTTTTTTAAATCGTACGTACATGATCTATGAATGGATTAGCCTCAGGGAACACTTCATAGCAGTAGGGGCACTTGAAAACGGCTTCCAGTTGTACTTCCTCCCTCTTTATATTATCTTGGGTGATCAAGTTAGCCGACGGCTTATCATCATCATCATTTTCACTGTCATCAAGATTTTTACTCCTCTCTTCCAACCGTTGTCGGGAGCGTTTTGCAGCAACCCTGGTTTGCCTTTTCCTCGGCCGACGGGGTGATGTTGGTGGTGGTGACAGTGACACCTCGTTTGTGACAGTTTCTTCGGGCGAAGGTGACAAAGGTTCCTCTTCCATTTCATCTTCAGTTTCATTTGGAGAGAGCGGTGATGGGTCCGTCGGTTTCTAAATTTGCAAAGCGTATTGTATTTTTTAGACAGTTTTCTTCTCCATTCAAATGTATTTATAGCCATGTGTAAAATATTTATTTTTTATTTAATTATCCATACCATTACAGATTTTAATGATTTTATCGTAAATCGAGGCGGTCCTGGAATTTCCGGGAAAGTGGAGAATTTATTTAGTCTCGCATTCTCTAGCTGATCCCTTATTAGCTTAACCTGACTCGAGGTCATTTTATCATAAAAGACGTGATTGTTTTCTCGCATGGCCCAGCCACTTTTTAATCCCGTCATACTCACATTCCCACCATTATCATCTTCCTCCTTCCCATTGTTATTCAGTGCGTCATCCAACTGCAAAACGATTTTGCAGCGGGTGAAGGGCCACTGCTCTAGGAGGTCCATGTCATCGATAACAACCTCGGTATTATCCTTTCCATTGCTGAGGGTGGTAGATGTGGCATAACTTGCTTCAGATTTATCCATTTCATCAGTACTTTTCCTTTTCGTAGGTCTTTTCTCAACTTCAGTTTTACAATTCGGAGGAGGGTCACCATCCCAAAGATCGCTGCTACTGTCACTTGCAACTTCGATTTTTGGGGCATTACTTTTCCATTCCATTTCATCCCCTTTCACACTGCTCTTATCCTCAGACATATAGTCAGCAATGGAATTATGGAGCCTATCATCAGTACTAATTTTTCTCTTGGCTGCTTTCTTCCCTGTTTTCTTTTCCTTCAGCCTATTAAGAACTTTATCACTTTCACTGTGAGGATCCTCCTCCAAACTAAGCTTTCCATTATAAGCTCCAACTTCATTCCCAACTTCGCCAATGTGTGGTTGAGCAGTCATTGTTGAACTCATTTTATTGCTTGGATAGTTAAAACCAAAATTATTCTCTGCTCAATTTGTATGGCTCACGTCCCATTTCATTGTTCATTCCTCACATATTCCAAAATAGAATAAAAAACTTTTTATGTTTCAATAAACTTTGTATAGCACAAATAATTTTTTTCCCATCAAAGATTATGTCGTTTAATCTTAATCGGAATCAGAACTCAAGAATACTTCTTACCGATCCGTCACATCATCTTATTTTATCTACCAAACTAATTTAAATGCAATTTTGGTGAAAGCATGTGATTTTCTTATTCGAATCTTTGGATTAGATTATTGGAAGAGCTTCAATGTGATATGAATATGAATACATTTGTGCCCAACAGATCAAGTAAAGATTCGAGCTGGTGGTGGTAGTAAATGTGCTGTGATGTATGGAATGGATAGGTGTTGTTGTTATTACATAAGCCCGGCAAAACTCTCACATCTTCAGGTTCTGTATTCTGTACTTTTAGGAAAGGAAGGAAAAGGAAAGGGTTAGGTTAGGAGCTACAATGCAATGAATAGAGAGTGAGTGTGGCAAAGCAAGACATTTACAATTGTGTTAGTCACAAAAATACATACGAAAGAGACCACGACGATCAAGAACAACGAACGAAAAAGTATGCCGAGCAGATATTGCTCACTACTGCATACCATAACCTTATGCCCATTACTATTGCCCACACAGACCCACATCGAACTGTTTTATACTCTCAGGAAAACTAAATCAAGTTGAGTGAGAATAGATCTCTCTCAACTTGAAATATTGCTAGAGGAGCCGAGCAGTGGGATTGATGAAACAACTAGGTAAAATATATACAAGCAGGCAGAGTAGGGAAACAGCGAGAAAAAAGTTTTCTTTATCATCTCCAGTCCAGACTTTTGTTGATCTGTCTGCTGAACCCTTCTTCATCCAGATTGGTTTTTTTTACCAAAGATAAAATTATGTTTTGACTGGAGTAGTGCAGTGGATGATAATGATAATGATGAAGGCACATTCATTATTGATATTTGAGGGAGAAGACTTTGTTGCATATTTATTCTTATCTTTCAATAATATGTTCATGCTTGACTTCGGGCCTGGCCTGGTCATGCATGCAATAAAATGATAAGAGATGAAGAGAGAGAAATGTTGAGGTTGACAATGTTGACATTTCATGGCAGTTTACTTTTTTTATGGTTTAAGGTACAATAATATGTATTTAAAATATGAGATGAGATGAAACATGAGATACTGGACTCACAAAAACAAAAATTGCTGATCAGCGAAAGTGGATGACCATAAAAATCATTTATAACATAACATCCGTTTGGCTGAGTAAGCCTTTTTGCATCTTCTTCCATGCGAAACGATCAGCTCAGCTCATCAGACCATCATCGAATACGAACTTTCTTTAGAGCTTTTGAGTTTTTGGAACGTTAAACGTAGGTACAACAGAATTTATTTTGTAACATTGCAAAATAGGAAGAGACATATCCTCCCACTTCCAACTAGTGACAGTTACTGTTCATAGCAAAATCAGAGTAAGAGCATTACGGTTAGTTAATTAGCGGATGATTGAAATAATAAAAAATAATACTTTTATTTAAAATATAACTATTCGTTTGGGAGAAGTGGAGTGTAATATAAAATTCAACCAAGCAGCAAGAAAATTTATATATTGTAATCAACCATGGATTCGGGGCAAGATGACACTAACACCTTAATGGTTCGTCTTCAATTAATTTTATTCAAACATAGCATTAAATATTTTTAAATTGTGGTCGTTTCTTTCAAACGTACAACACCTCCCATTAGATAAGGCATGCTGATGTTTCTACTGTCACCACACCACATTAATTCCAATTTTTGCTTTCACTTCCATCTTTTTATAGAATTATTGCTGGAGCCGCGTGGGACTCCAAACTCTTCACAAGAGGACGCACGTCCAAAAGCCGGAAATCTCCAAAAACGGCATGAACAATGAGTACATTTTCAAGACCCTGGTCATCAAGACTGTAAATGATATGAAAAAATTAGTAAGTTTTTTTAATTAAAGCCACTGTATTACAATTCAATTTTTCATATTGTGCAAATAATTTAAAAATGCATATGAAATCTGTTAAGATTCATTTGATTCGGGAAGAGGGCGTGACAGAAGTCGGCCTAAACATGTACGGGACTTTGTCTGGCAGGACGGGGGAGGTCGGCTGGGTGTGCCTATTTTTGCAAGGAACCATTGTCACACTTGATGTGGTGGCGCTGGTGAAGCTGGAGAAGCTGCAGACCTTTTGGTATCTTCTTGGCCTGTACATACTGGAAAATGAAGCCATCCAAAAAGTGATCTTCAATTCAGTTCCAATCGCAGACTATTTGCTGCATGCGAAGGACATCCGTCTGCGAAATGTTTTCGATATTCAGGTAAATAAATAGCAGTTAAAATCTTACTTTATACTTTATCCTATATTTATTGCCAAATTACTCGATTTTATTTTACAGTTATCAGCATTTCACAACTCCATACCCGGGAGGGCACCTCAAGGCTGCCCCGCCCAAAGGCGGTTAAGCGATTGCTTAAGGAATGTCTTATCGGAGGAAGTTCCGGCTGAGGAGTTAAACCTGCTGCAGGAATTTGAGATGCACGGCTCCGCTCCAGGATTCGCGTTTATGGAGCGGCCAATCAACAATGAAAACAAGAAGTTTTACAAATGTGCCGCAATTCAAATGAAGTATTTGCTCAGGCTGAAATGGACTTTGATGGAGGTGGAGAGCTCCCTTCCAAGTCCATTCAATGGGAGGATGATCAAGATCAATGGTTACGGAGACTGACAATTGGGATTTGGTAATAGCTAAGCTTTATTCTCAATAATCATAGTAAATTTAATTAGTCGATGAGTTATGCAATTGATGATGATGATGGTCAATTACATGATTTTGTTGCAGTTGGCAGAAAACATCATCACTTTCTCATCTTGATTGTGGAACTGTGGAAAAATATTTCCTCTTTTCACTGCCAAAACTAGAGGTGGATTGGGATGACTTGGGGCATCGTGAGGTAATGCAGGACAGTTTTAGCTTTGGCTGCGGACACAAGTTTTGTTTTATGTGTAAGAAACTAAAAAGCAATATAAATTATGTGAATTAGGTGTTTTATGAAGCACTGATTACTTACAAATGAATCCATGTTATTTGAAACCTTTGCATGTATTTTTGTGAAGTTTAATTGGAAATTAAAATGCAACTGATTTAAAAACTGAAGAAAAAAAAAATCGAAACTGAACTGCTTCTTTATACCTGATCTAACAACTGGGGCATTGTGATACATGGCATCAGAAGAATGAATGGCACCAGATAGATGTGGGGGCACGGATGTTTGTAATGTGTTGCTAACGACAAAAGTAGTTAGTGCGTAATTAGTTTAACTTTATGGTAGAGATGCTAATTTTTTTTTAACATGATGCATAATATAAACGGAATAACGAAGCTGTAATGAGGAATGAAGGAACGAACCACGATGACCACCTAAATAAATAACCAATTTAACCATTAACTTTTTTTTTTAAATCATCAAGTCCATAGTCAAGCCACCGCTTGAAAAGAAAGAAAGTCTGGAAACGGTAAAATCATGGGTATGATGTAAGTAAAGTAGATCCACTCTGTTAAAAAACGCCTTAAGTTAATTAAGCCAGAAATTATTAATATGGGTTGATGAGCTCTTAACTTTTATTTTTCTAATCCTCAGCAACTCGATGCGGACTACGTTCCGAAGTGGACTCCGAAGCCTGTTCATCTTCCTAAATAACGTGTATGTCATCCCGACATACTCCATTTGGTGTGTGCTGCTCCTCCCGCTAAGGCTATTGTGGCCGGAGCTGTACTGGTGGATCGAGGGCCAGTTCTTTGAGTTTATTCTCAACACCGTCGCATCCTGGAGCTACTCTAATCAGTATTATGGTAAGCTTTTTATTTTCCATAAAACAAAAATAAATGTAATTGATCCAGTTAAAAATATTTTGGGGGGGTCTTCGTCGCAGTAATCGAGTCCGGGGATCGAATTGACCACTTGATGAATGAGGAGACGCTCATCCTCGCCAACCACCAATCAACCGGCGATGTCCCGTTCATGATGCAGGCCTTCAGCTCAAGAAGGGGGCTGCAGAATAGGATGAACTGGGTCATAGATGCGATGTTTGAGTTCACCCCCTTCGGGGTTGTGTCCTTCTTTCATGGGGACTTTTTCATCAAAGAGGTAATGTAGCAGGTCTATGTGTCATGTCATGTCATAGTTCAAATCATTCGTTCTATCGATTTTCTGTAATCTACTGATGCGGTGGCGTGATTACGTAGGGAAGGGAATTTAGAGAGGCCACGCTCATTGCGCTTAACCGCTATCTGCGAGAGGTCTTCCTGGCTAGGAAGCGGAAATGGCTGGTCCTGTTCCCGGAAGGAGGATTCCTCTGTAATCGGAAGGAAGCGAGCAAACGGTACACACAAAAAATGATCATGTCAAATCAAATGATAAAAAAAAAATATTACGATCCGTCGGAACGAAAAATTGGAATTAATTAAGTAGTTGTTCTGAGCTGAATAGTTTTTAATTGCATATGTATAATTATTTTATTTGATGTGACAGCTACGCTGAAAGGCTGAATCTACCTAGCTTGAGCTACGTGACTGTGCCTCGGTTGGGAGCCTTCAAGTCCATTATGAACATGCTTGCCCCTGTCCACATTGATGAGAGTGGGCCCTCCTCTTCGTCATCTAATGGTAAAGAAAAACTATGCTTAAATGCATTTAAGCTACTATAATTAATTTTTAATGGACATTTTTAATGTTACAATAAAAAATGATACACAATTTTTGAATATCATTGTTACATCTTTTCGTTTTTTTGTGCAGGGAGTGGAGAAGCGAGCCAATTGGGAAGATTGAAGTACATCATCGACATGACCATTGCCTACCCGACTGGGCCTGATAACCCGTTAAACTTAATTAATGTGGCTATCGGCAATGCTCCGGCGTGCAACGTTCGACTGCACTACAATGTCTATTCAATCGCTGAGGTAAAATAAAAAATACAAGATAAAAATGCTTGGCTTTATTCCGAAGTTGGAATTAAAATGACCATCATTTAAAAAAAAACTATGCCTAATTCAATTCTAATTATTGAAGGTTCCCTACGATGACCACGATCAAATGGTGGACTGGATCAACAGCCTCTACATCGATAAGAACAACCTCCTGGGACACTACTACAAAACCGGGATTTGGAACCCCAATCTGGCCACATTGAGTCTCTTGTCTGCTTCGAAATCCACAGTAAGCGGACGTTCTCTGAAGGCGTCTTCACCAGCGAAGCGTGGGAAAAGTGATGACGAGAAGGGCCTCAGATCTCCCCCCGCCTTCATCGATTTACTTAATCGTCCTCCAAAGAATAATGGAGGGGAGGATGACTCATCCTCCTGCGAAGGAGACTTATGTATCTACCAACCAATGTCGGACAGCGATATAGCGGGGTTAACTGCCAAGGATAGGATGATCCAACTGGATTGGTTTAGGCTTATCATGATCCACGCCATTTGTATTTCCTCCACTTTGCTCCACCTTAATATCTGCAGAATGATTTGTAAAATGTGGCCGTAAAACGAGGGCGTTATATGTTCTAAAGTGAAAAATGTTTAGTTCTAGTCTCGTCACCGCCACAAATCTTGAATAAAATAAATTGCCGTCATCATCATCAAAGAAAATTATTTTGAATCTTGACAGTTATTTTCCAAAGTACAAAAGTAACATTTAATTTCAGTAACTATTCATAATTAATTCATATATAGGTAATATCATCTTCATCATACATATAGTTAATTAGTCAACGTTTTTGTTTATGTAGCTCATTATAAGTTAAATCTTAAAAAAAAACAATTTTCAGTAGCATAAATGTCGTAACTGATTGATTACTCCACGATCATCGATTGATCATTGGCAGTTGGAGCGGTACTGGTACTGGCTGCTGCCTCCGGCTCCCGCTTCTTTCCGAATTCTGCTATTACCTCCGCAGCACACACTTGGAAATCCAAGAACATCTGAATAAAACCAAAATAAAATTCAATATAAATTGTTTGCTTCCTGGCAGGGTTACTTCCGATTCCGATGAAAAGTAGATCAGTAACAATTTTAGTAACAGGATATTTTTTGTCAAACTATCTTACAGCATTCTGCCAACTCCGCTCGGTCCTCAGGATCCAAATCAGCAATGAGTCAGTTATTTCAGCGTTGGCTCGCCTGAAAATCTGGATATCCTTGTCCATATTCTGTTGCACTAGTCTGCACAGGGAGTAGCGGAAGTGGTAAAAACGGTGGAACTTTTTGGCAGCTATGCAGCAAGTTTTACACAGATAGATAGGCTGTTTAAAAAAATTACACAAGATTTCAAATCCATTTAGCCAGAGTCCAAATTTAGTTCCTCAGATTTAAAATAACTTAATTAGAAATAATTATCAAAAACTCCTTTCTGCACCTCAGACGGGATTTGTAGGGGGCAGGGGCTCAATTCCTCCAAAGTCACTGGGTTATAGGGTATGGGATGGGAACGCTCCATTTTGGTAATGACTGTGACTATCGGCGTCCTCGATTTTTCGCAAGCGGAGCAGTGCTTCTTCTTGTTAACATTCTTCCAGGAATAAGTTATATCCGGGAACACCATAAGATGGGTCTATATTCAACAATGTTCGGAACAATAATTTATAACAATCCGAAATACGATACGATTATGAAGTGTACAATTAGTTTAATATTTTTAATCCTTATCAGTCATACCATGATTGGCTGACAGAGTTCTGTGTTCTCCATGGCCAGGGTAAACAAATTTCCACAGAGGTCCTCCACCTTTTTCCAGCTTAACATGTAGAGATGGAACTTTTTGAGTTCCGCTAAAATTGGAAAATACATGACATGTTTATCAAATTATTGTTCAATCTAGCCAATAAATATTTTAACTTCCAAACAATAATAACGATGAAATGTACACTCACCATTGTCCCAGAATGCCGTCACCTTATTAATGAAGGTCGGCACGAGTGAAATCATCACATACACAGGGAGGGACTCAATGAAATCTTCGCGAAAATACTCCAGCTCATGAATTTTCCCAATAGTTCTAGAAGCACCAAAAATGATAAATTACATGCTGCGTTCACGGGTTATAATAACATATCGCTAAGTCAAAAAATATACTGCATAACTAAACTAACTTGGTCATTCGAATGAAGAATCCCTTGTCAATGTAGACATACTGGATCACCTGATCCACCATTTCCTCAGAGTACTTTGTAGCGGGGAAGCATACTTTCGTGCTGGCGACAATGACGACAACCGGCTGGAATCGCTTGTAGAACTCCTCACTTTTAAAATCCTCTTCCAAGAAATACCAAGACTGAAAAGATATAATTAAAATAATTGCTATTGCATACATTCATTTATGTTACAATAATTTCAGACACCTCAATAAATGAAATCTATTTTAAAAATTAAAGAAGGAAATTAAATTAATCACCACAGAAGTGCTGGTGTGAAACTGTCTTCCCGCGAACTTGGCTGGGTAATATTGCCGCAGATATCGGCCCTCATCGTGTATCTGCCAAACGAACGTGTTCTCGGGAGCCTTACCGATGTCATTCACGTCTATCACAAAGCACTGGTCCTGAAATAAAACCAAGATTTAACAATTAAAAACAAATAACCTTCATTGCTAACTGGCCTGATACTAAGATTAAATTGACAATCCCAAACTTAATCAACCAAAACAAATATTTAATCAAAGATCAATTTAACTTACTGCATACAACTTCTCCTTTTCTTCTTTGGTGTACTGAGGTTGATATTGCGTAGATGGCCCTAAATTCATTCCACACGCCTTTTCGTTTTCCACCTGGGCTATCCAGTTACCAACATTTTCCATTATTCTGGGATCCTCCATTGCCGCAATCGCATCCTCCTCATCTTCCAGCTCAGGCGATTTTACATTTCCTTGAGTCCGTTCTGAAAGTTAGTTGAAAAGACAAAAAAAAACTGTTAATAACCATATGCAAAAAATATTAAGACATGACCGTTTCTCATCGGCGGTGTTTTTGACGTTACTCACTTCTGGCTATATTCGTGGCACATGTCAGCATGGAAGCAGAGGTATTCAGAATTGTACTGTGCGAAAAAGGACAACCACGTCCACGCCCTCGTCCATTTGAGCTTCCCCGACTAACTGCTGTTAAAAATGAGTCAAACATTTGCTACTTCAAAGACGACCTCCATCTCATTGCTTCAAAGACAAGCCTAATTTATTTGGAAACACTCACGGGCCCTGATTTGTTGTCCAGCGTCGGTAACACTTTTGCCATTTGGCTTCCCATTTTTATCACCAACAGATTCATCATCTGAGCTTCCAGACTCTTGATCCTCAGCCCGTTCTTCATAATCAGAATCAGAAGTTTCGTCCCCGTACGTCAGTCTCCGTTTCGCGGAAGCAGAGTCATTCTGCAAGTTCCGGTTTTCCTTGGTCATTGATGAAGGTTGAGAAGAAGAAGTGGCGGCAGTCCTGCTTCGAGTTGTCCTTCTCGAAGTCCCCTCCTCGTTATCGGACCCTGCTTCAGTCACTGAACTTTTGTTGGACTTTCGTGAATTCCCTTGGAATACGAAGAAAACAAAATTAAATTAAAAATATAATAAAAAGTTGTCTTAATTAATTAGTCATATAGTCATACAGATTTAGACTAGATACTCATTATTAACTACCTATTCCACCACCACCACTTCCTTTGCTTCCTTTCTTCTCCTGTAATCTTACGGCATACGGGACAGAGTCGGAATCTCCATCCATGGAGGACAACTTTCTAGCCCGGCGTTTACTTGCTGGAGAAGGCGATTGCGGACGAGATGAAGGGTCCCGATCCTCCTCCTCCATTTCGATATCAGATTTGTCTTCCTTCTTGATATCATCCTCCTGCACCAAATTCTCGCCACTTGTCTGTGGATTGCTATTTGTAGTCATCGTCCTTATTTCAGATGTAAGGCTGTCGATTATCTGGGAATACAAGGTGTCTTCTTCAATCTGCATCGTAGCCGGCGGTTTAACCTCAGCATCTGACATGGCACTGTTGTTAAGATTTGGTGGTGGGGTTCCAGTCTCAGATCTCGCATTGGTGCAGTCGTCATCATTCTCCACATCCATTTCGATGACTTCGGCTTCACCAACATCAGGATCAACAGCCTGAGTTTGAGGATGACACTTTGATGGAGAAATGACTTGATTTGGTTTCAGAGCTTTATCAGTATCCACTTCTGATGAATCCTTTACTCCAACGTCTTGATTTTGAATTGAAGCTAATCCGGAATTTAGAACACCAAAATTCTCCCCGTCCCCGTTATTATCTCCCCCCTGGGTTCGGTGACCATCATCCCCCTCTATCATCACTTCTTCATCGATGGCTTCGTGATGAATAGGTTCCTCTTCGCTGTCCTTGATGTCATCTTCAATCTCATCCCCATCCCTTTCACCATTTCCTACGGTTTCTTCAGACTCAGATTCAGAAGAAGAATACGATAAATGAATTTTTTCACCAAGCATGAAAAGTGTTTTCTCCTCCCGTTTTGCGGGGACTCGGGTTTTGCGTCCACGCACTTTGCCACCAGTGGGGGACAGTGAGTTCTGCGACTTGACTCCTGCAATCTGAGCTGGAGGAACTTGCGTTTCTTGGCTTCTATTTTCTTCTGTTTGTTGAGACTGAGAAGGTTGAGCTTGGGCGGGTAGTGAATCACTTGAAGTGCTCTGAATGGGAAGAGAACCGCCATCATCATGAACTGGAGCAGTTGCAGTTGCCGGTATATTCTGATTCTGAGGTGTTACTTTCGGTTTTCTGTTGTACTTTCTTTTTGGTTTGACAGGGATCGCTTCAGAACCTTCCGTAGATACCTTCCCGTCCTCCTGTTTCACTGGTAGCGTTGATGGCTGACCTTGAGTTTGCTTCGGTTTTCTGGGAGTATATTTTCTTTTTGGTTTAGCTGCCACTGCTGCTTCTGGTTGATTCGCACCTGAAGGTTCCATGGCTTTTCTTCTCGGACTATTTGTCCTCTTCTTCGGTTTGGTTTGAGTGTTCGGTTGAGTCGTCCCCCTCCCGGCATTAGCAGGTTCAGTCTGGTTTCTATCAGTTAATAAGCTAGTTGGCTCATTAGACAGTAGCTGCTCTCTCACCATATTGTATTCGGATGCTGGGATGGAAGCAGTGGGGAGTGAAGTCAAAGAAGTACTTGCTCTTTGCTGAAGAATGGGACGGGGCTGGACAACTTTAACAAATGATGAGTTCAATCCAAAGCCAGAATACGGAGTGGTGGTGGTGTTAATGTTTGGAGCAGCAGGGACAAGCCTGCGTTCCTCGTCGCTGTCAAGATCGATAAAGTCTATGGTACCGCCGGAGCTATTGCTGCTGGTAGTTATGGACGCCCTCGGTATAGATACAGGTGGAGTTCCCTTACATGTCGCGATAATGAAGGCAGGAGGGTTTGTTGAAGCAGCTGAAGAGAATGAAGGCTGCTGATGCTGATACTGAGGTGAAATCGCAGATGGCGATGGGAAGGAAGGATGACCCAAGTCGGCTAACGATGGAGGCGGATTACATTGCCCTGGTGGCTGTTGATTAACATTTGGCTGTCTTCGAGATGGGGCTCCAAGACGAGCAGGGTGAGACGTTTTAACGGCTGTACTTTCAGCACTGGAACTCCTACCCCGACCCTGTCCACGTCGACGAGTAAACGGTGGGATAGGCGGTTCTATCACTGCAGGTCGAAATTCTTGAGTATGTCTGATCACTGAAGATTGCTGGAGATGTCCCTGCTGAGGTGATGATGATAATCCACCAGTGAAGCTTTGCGGATGTTGAACAATGCCCGTGGCAATCTGTCCCATTGCCTGACTTGACAAATTATTGCTCTGACCCTGCTGCTGATGATGAATAGCTGGAGCTGCTGCCTCAGCCACCATCGTTCTTGAAGCCAGAACAGTATCCGGATGTCTCTGGTTTGCTTCAGCTATATTAGATAAGAATCGTAATTAAGTCAAGTATATAATTAGCAGTCAATGAGGTGGTAATGCTAATATTTAACTAAGAAACCTGTTGCAGGTTTTACTAGTAAAATTAATTGACAATGACACAAAACAAGCTCATCCTACTGCACTGTCCCATTTGGACTTGACTTACGATCGATCATACCTCCAATTCTCTGTCCCAGGTCGTAGATATTACGAGAAGGATTCTTCTGAGGAACGGTTGGACGTTTATAATTCAAAATGAATGGACAGGGTTGCTCCACAGGAGCCACAGTTTCCTGAACGGGATACGGTGCAGGTGCCAATCCTCCTGCCGCCTCCGCCAATAACATCATTTCGTTGTTGTAATGTGAATGTTGTTGGGCAGCGCCACCATTGTCAAAAACTGGATTCGCTGATGGGGTATAAAAGTGGCGGTACTGGTTCCCCAAAGATGATACCGGAGGTAACCGCACCGGAGTATCTGCTTGATGATGTGACGATGCCGGTGGGGGACGACCAGGAGCCATCGCTGCCCCCACAGGGTCGTAGTGCATCCCTCCATTCTCCCCTCCTCCTTGCATCATAAAATGTTGCTGCAGTTGCTGATGGGAATGGTTCATTAGTTACGAATGTTGAATGTACGAAAACTGAAGCTGACGTGGGCTCACTGATCTTGATCCTATTCCATTCCCATAGCTCGATAAGCCTTCCTTCCAACGCTGATCGTCACCGGTGTCAGTTAAATAGTCCAGTTAATTTGACTTCGATCCTGTTAATTTAAATAATATATAATTGCGTATGTGTTAACCAAACCAAGTCATTTGATACAGACAACAGAAAGTAACCATTTTTCCAAAACTCGACATACTTCTAATAATTAGTATCTCCAATCATGAATCACTGCTTACCGACAAGCAAGTTGACAAGAACAAAGAATGAAGAAAAGTTAATCCGCCTCAGCTGCGATGGTCATTCTTTCGTCTTCTTCACTTCCTTGATCCCAACTTTTTGAATTTCTGTAGAGCGTACACAAAACCAAAAAATGTAAAAATTCATAATTAAAAAAAACATATTATCTAACCTACACATACATGACATACAACATAAATCAAACAACCAAACCAAACCGCACACT
>JAQIWX010000717.1:0-14165 GCA_034696785.1 Lepidocyrtus cyaneus | reverse complement strand
CAGTCAAAGTCAAAAGTGCACACTAAAATAAGTACTAATTTATCAATCAGTTACATACGTTAAGTTAAATTTAAGTAAGGTGGTGGTGGGTGGACAAGACAAGAACGTTTATTATTTTTTTTACAGAAACGGACTAGCACTCAGCTCAACTAGACTTCATTTCTATAATGGAAGGGGAGAGGGTGAATTTTTTATCATACAAAACAAAAACAAAAACAAAAATTGATGGAAAAAAGTGAGAGGAAAAAATAACTCAATTAAAAGGAAATTAATTTACGAAGAAAACAAAAATTAAATTGAGAGAGAGAGAAAAAAGGTGATGTTTTTTTTTTTTTTGGTTTTTTGTTTTTGGTGAGAAGAAAAATAGTACCTTGGAGTTGTCCTTAGTGGTAGGTACAGAAAAAGATCTCTGAGACTTGAAAAGAGCTCGAGCCTGGCTCTAGAGTACGGGAGTAGTGGTGGAAGAGAAAAAACAAAGAAGAAACAAGACAAGATAGTAGGATAGTAATAATAATAATAATAATGAGGATAACGATAATAATTTAATTTAAAAAAAAGAAAATTAAAGTTACACAATTTATCTTTCTTTCGGGGTTCTTTTTATTTTGTTGGGAAAAAATCTTACTAGGTATGTAGTATTTTTTTTTTCTTGAATACAAAAACTTGCCGGATGCTAAGAATGAATGCGAGTAGATGAACTGAAGAAAAGTAAACAAAGGGTTTCTTTTTATGAACAAAATTTAAAAAGCATTCCACTTTAAAAAAAACTAATAACAAACATATGGTGAAAGTGTAACCCACAAAAGTCCGCTAATAAACGGCAGAACATTTGTATGTTTACAATTTTTACACAAGGAGTTGTTTATCTTATCAAAGAGTTTCCAACGCTTCCAGGGTTGTTCCTGGTCAGAAGCGAGGGGAAAACATTACAATTGTATGTAGCAAGGAACAAAAGTGAAACAATTACTTCATACATACACGGAAACAAAATTAATTAACGGATGGCTCGAGAGAAAGGAAAAGTAGTAACGAACGGTCCAGCACAGCAATCTCATCATTTGACAACATTTAATGATGATGATAAAAAGATTACAGAAGGGTAATTTCTTTTTGTGGGCGGTGACAAAGATAGTGGTGATGGTGGTGGTAACATGACAAGTTAAAAATTGAAGGGGCAGATTATCCAAAACAAAAAGATTTAAAATTTAAAAAAAAAAACGGTTTGAATTCTCAAAGAAAAAGAGACGAGAGAGAAAGCGATAGTTTATGTATATTTTTAAAAAAACATGAATAAAGTCGGGGTGGATTTTTGTTTACAAAAAAAAATTAGCACGGAAAATAGAAGAAGAAAAAAGGAGAAAAAGAAGTACGTTAAAATTGTAGGATAAAAATAGATTATGAACCGTGAGTATTATATTGGTATGATATAATAAGTTATATAGTATGAGAGTGGTTTTCGCATGAGCTGTTATTTTGTAGCTTAAAAACTTGTCAAGAAGAATAAGAAGAAGAAGAGAGAGGGTAGTTCATGGTGATAGTTGAGAGATAGTTTAAGAGTTTTGGCAACGGAATAGGGCTGGATTTGTTGTGTGTTTTTTTATTTTTGGGGGAAGAAAAAATGAGAATGAGCGTTAGAATGACCTCGTGCTGATTCTTTCACAGCACTACCCTAGCAGGGGGAGGTTGTTGGGAAAAATTTACATATAAACAGGGGTGAAAATCCAAACAAAAATTCTTCAGAGGGTGGTTATTCTTTTGTATGTTGGGGTAAGATGAGACAGACTTGAATAAACGTAAAAACTTAAAAACTGCTGGGGCAAGGGAATAACATAAAAAGATAATCATTATCAATCGGAAACGGTTTATTTTTGTTTGAATGTTGTGGTGGATGGAATTTTTTTTTGGTTGTGATGGATTGGTAGTGGGGTGGAATAGTAAAAAAAATAAATAACATAAAAAAGTGACAACACAAATTTTCATGACTTTTGTCTTTTTTTTTGTAGCTGTTTTAGGTTTTTTTTTGTTTTTTGACTCATCTCACTTTGTGCTCATTCCGGACGGGCATTGACGCTGATCTGTGGGACTTGAAGTCCACGACACGACACGACAAATCCAAGCTACGCCAGTTTTTCGACCCGGCCTGTACCTTTTGTCATCATCATTCATTATAATATATAAATATTTTTTTCTTTTTTTTAAATAATTTTAAATGTTTAGAGAGAAAAGAGAGAGAGAGGTATGAATAGTTTTCTTCCTAGTTGATTCCTTTTTTTTCACAAATGAAAACAACTTATTATAAATTATAATGTTGCTTCCCATCATTTAAGTAAATTGGAAATAAAACTATAGAAAAAGAACGGAAGAGTTAAATAAAATTATAACTTCTTTAAAAAAAATAATAGGAAAAAGAAGACTAAAAAGAAAGAAATTCAAGTAAGTAATTTATAGATACTCTATTTTTTTTGAAAAGGTGTTGTACGACAACAGATAGTTTTGACAGATAATAATAATAATAATAATAATAAGTACAGCCTAACAATTCACAGTTCACATATAATGATAGTGACAGAGATATACGGTTTATAATTAGGTAGTTGTATTTTTTTATCAAACTGATAATTTGTTATTGACTATTTTTTTAAGGATATTTTCGTATGGGGATGATATATAAGCAGTTTTATAGGTTTGGGTTGAAAGGATTGGAAGGTTTTGACTTACTTGTTGGACCGTGGTCTGTTTCCCTTGCTGGCGGGAGGCCTGCATGAGTGCGGATTGGTCGAGGAGGTCCCACGACTTTTGGCGACGGTTGGTGGGGGACTTGGGACTCCAGTTCATGTTCTCGTTGGAGGAGGCCAAGTGCCTGGACATGTGGTGCCGGACATGGCAACGGCTCCGGACTTCCTCGGAGACGGAGACTAAGGCGGCTAAATAGGCTACGCTTTCTTTGGACACTTCGAACTTGTCTTTTTTGGTGGGCTTTGCGACGATCCCCAGGAGCATGGTGAGGATCCGATTGGTTCGGGACACGGTGGTCGGGGTGGGATGACGAAAGCCTTTGAGGAGGTGGCCCACCAGTGCGAAATGGAAGTTTGCTGGGGAAAAAACGAAGACAAAAGTATGGTGATTATAGAGGATTGTATGCTGGGCTATTTGGTAAAGTCATGTGACAAAGTAACTGGGGTAAGTTGAGACTGGGCATACTTTTGAAGGAGAGTCCGACAGCGTGGTCCAGCTGCTTGAAGTGCCACTCGAGCGGCTCCCTCGTGGAAGTCATTATTTGTTCCAAGCTCTTGGCTTCGAACATACCCTGTGAGTCCAAAGTGTGGAGATTCTGCTCGAGCAGCGCCAGACCGGAGGCGTAGAGTGAGACCTCGTCCAACTGGAGCACGGAGATGGCCACCCAGAACATCATCCGGTGAATGGCACTTTCCGGTCGGAGGAGCGGGATGAGCCGGGTCAAGCACATGACGATGGCCTCGATCAAGACCACGTCGCTGAAGCTCTCCAAAGCCTTGACGAGGATCCGGAGGAGCTGCTTAATGTCCTGGTCCTGAATGGATTTGCTGATGCAGCCGAAGACTATCAAAGCTCGGGGCTGGAGGGCGGGGTTGTAGCGGAATGCAAAGTTTTTGGATAGCTGAGTCCAGCACTGGAGCCAGTCACACTCGGGAATGTCTCTCATGCAAGCCTCCACGATTTCCAGGAGTGCGTCCGTAATCACTTCCAGGGAGGTGAGGGCAAGCCTTTCCCTATCCATCGGGGAGTAGTGGCCAAGCCAACGGTCCCCTGCGTTGCGGTAGGAGGAGCGGAATGCGGTGACGGCTGCGGACTTTACTTTGCTGATCCCGAACAAGAGGTAGAATTTGGTGAGGGAGAACTCGTCCAAGCTCAGACGGAGCACCCTGTGCGTCTCCTCTGTACACAAGAAAAACAAATTATTCAAAAAAATAAATAAATTATAATCCATTGTAAAAGAAATTGGTTACGTAATATTTTTGAGGTGAAAGGCCTTACCTGCAAACTGCGGCTGCGTACAAGTACACAAGGAATGGATAATGTTGATGACAAGCCCATGAGTGGAGGCCCGCATGGATAGCGAGCCGGTGCAGACGAGGAAGCAAACCACGTGAACCAAATAGGGCAGGTGGTGAGCCACGTCCAGACAATTGTTGAAGCTCAACATGAGGAGGTATCTGGCCAGGATGGCGATATCATCCCACATCAAGTGCTGCTCCAGCGTTGCCACCGGACTTGTACAGGTTTTCTCCAGAACGCGACACAACCTCCCGATCACCTTCCTCGCCACCAGTTGTACATTGGCGGAGGCCAGGGCTACGGCCGTGTCCGCCATGATTTCCGCCTGGGGAGAGCCCAGTCCTCCGGTGACGCTTCGCTTGATGAAGCTATCCAGCACCATGTCGATCAGATCTGGGACTTGTCCCAAGGAGCCCCAGATCTTGGCTTGGATGGAGGGGTACATCTCCACTTCCTCTATGGTGAGCGTGATGAGCTTGTCCAGGATCATGGCCACTTTCTGACGCTTGGCGTCATCCGAGTGTTTGCAGAACTTGACGAGGTTGGGCAGCCATGGGGTGATGTACTCCAGACACAAATGCTTGAGCTCGATGGAGGAGGCGCTGAACCTGTGAAGAAACAAAAAATCAAGGGTTAGTCAAAAATCACTGGGGTAAGTTGAGACAAAGGATTTTTGATATTATGTGGCATCATACCCATGAATGCACTCTTCGAGGAACTCCAGCGTGAGTCTGGGCTCATTGTGTGCCAGCTTCTCGGAGACACTCTTGATGAACAGCGTGTTGTTAGATGGAATGCAGAGGCCCCAGGTTTCCAGGAGCTGGCCCTCAATTTTGAGATCGAACGTGGCCGTCAGCGCACACAGCTGGTTGTACGCCGCCGTCCTGAGATTCGGGTCGGAGGAGCCCAAGTTGAGTAGGGCCATGTTGAGAAGCGTCCCGGGAACGTCCTTGGGTCGGATTTTCTGGTGGACCGTGACCGAGTCCGGCTGGCTCAGCTCCCAGCGGTTCCTAATATGAATAATAGCTTGGACAATGGAATCACAGTCATTATGAATAAAAGACAAGGGTCCGGACTCATTGGCAATGGTGAGGGTGAACTGATTGTCGTCAACCAGGCAGACTTCCTCGATCTCGCTGGCGTAGTAGACGTCATTGAGGAGGACCGAGTGGGAGAGGACCTTGGTCTTCTCGGCGGAGGTGATTTGGATGGCACTCGGCCCCACCTTGATTGTCACTTTGGTGTCCTTGTGGGAGAGTTTGAGGGCGTTGTTGAACACCTTGAGGTCCTCATCCAGGGATAAGGTAGCACCGGGCAGCTTCTGCTGGTCCACGTCCACAAAGTCCAGCAACCGGTTGGTGGAGTCCAGGAACAATATCTTTCGGCAGCCTTTCAGCGGGGCGAGGATCCGGTCGTGGTACTTGGTGTACTCCCGGACCCACGAGTTGCAGTTGTAGATGTAGGCGGCGTGCAAGTTTTCGTAGGCCACTTCCGGGAGGACGACAAACCACTTTTGGAGGTACTCCGTCCGGAAGCGGTTGTCGGAGCAGGTGTGGGTGAAGTCCACCACGAGCTCGAACGGCTTGTGGCAAAAGGGCTTGAGGGTGAGTATCACGTGGTAGATTAGCAGGTCTCCGTTCGTGTCCGCGATCCTAAAATAAATTTAAAAAAATATATATTATATGTAAATGTAAAATCTTGATAATTTAGCTAAGATAACTTATTTGTAGTTAACTATTTGTCACAAACTTGTATCTCCGAGCGACATAGTAAAAGACAGGGTTGCCGGCCCGGGAGGTCCCCGCCTGGTAAAAGATGTTGAGGGACTTGATGGACTTGAACTCGTCCTTCTCATGCATGTTATGCTTGCTCATGATCTCCTCGAACTTGGTCGACGTCATATCCATAGAGCTCCACCTTGTGTAGGAGGAGAAGAGGAGGTGGGAATCCACAGGCTTGTGTTCCGGCGGGCCGAGGTAGGCCAACAAAGTGGCCATTTTATCAAAGGGCCTCCTCCCCACCGCCTTGTGATCCCTGGAGGAGGACAAATAGTCCCCGATCTTCTCCTGATGAGTCCACAACAGCCTATGGAGGGCAACCACATTCGCATCACTCACGAAAGACAGGCAGTGGGATCCGCTCTGCTCCACGGTCTCGCAGTCCGAGGCGATCTGGACGAAGAACCTCCGTCCCACCTCGAAGTTAACGCGGACAAAGTCGTTGAACGGGAGCATATGCTGCTCCTTGGAGAACTCCACGTGGTTGGCAATGTTCTGGAGGATCTTGGAGACGAGCATCAAACCCCTCTTGATTTTGGACGGGGGCTGCCTATCCACAATCCCGCTCTCACATGGGCTGACTATAGCCGGATTAATGAATCTCAGGAAGATCACCGTCCCCACGGCCCCCATATTGTTCTGAGGGAACTGCGGGAACCTCTTGCTCAGCACCTGGTACAGACAGTGGCACATGGAGCGGAGCTGCGGCGGGAATCTCTCCGCGGAGGAGACAATGGCGTCAAACACCTTTTGGGTGAGGGCCACCAGGTTCTGTCGATGCTGCTCGATCTCATCATTGGGATCCAGCCTCGCGGGGTCCACCTCGAACGACACGTTATTCTCCGTGAGGAGCGGCCTTATCATGGGATCCAGCAGGCTTTGCAGATAAGACGCCCCATAGATTTTGAAGCAAAAGGCCATGATCTTGCTGGCGAGGGAATTGCCCCGGAACAAAGTCTGCATACAGTCCGACGCCTCCACCTCCCTGTAGAACATGTTCCAAAGGAGGGGGGACAGCAAATGCTTAGCATCAAACAAGGTCACCAGCACCCTCGCCAACTCGTCCATTTGATGGAAGGGGACCACATTGGCCAGCGCCATGGCTATCGGAAGCTCCCCTGTTGAGCATGGGCGGAAACACACAAAAACAAAAACAAAAATAAAAAATTCGGGTGAAAATCATAAAAAAAAAGTTGTGGGGGTTGTGGGGAAGAGGGAGAGCGGCGGCCATGAGGAGAAAAGAGAAGAAGAAAAAATCACATGAAACACAAAAAAAAACATTCCCAAAATTAGTTGTATTGTGACATCATTTTCCCAGATCAAAAATGTTTTACAGAATATAAGAGAAAAGAGATTGAGAGGAAAGCGTCAAGAGAAAAAGATAAATGGATTGAGATAAAGAGAGAGAGAGAGAAAATATATATAAAGATACTTTTATATTTTTACTGATAAGGATCTACATACTTTAGAGAAAGTTTATTGCGAAAGAATAGAGAAAAGAAAGTGAGAGAGAGAGAGAAAGATAAAGGTATAGAAAAAGAATATTATGATAATTTTGTAAAAAGTTTATGTTTGTTTTTATTTTTTTGTAAATGACTACAAAGCGGTTTGTAAGTGCACCTGCATGAATGTCATTAGTTCCATGGTAAACTATAAGTAAAAAAAATTAACCAGAAAGAAAAGGATAAATAAAAGCTTGTTTTTTTTTGAATAATGGATCCATCGTAGAAGTTTAAAAATAGTATGCTTAATTATTAATTTTTACACTAACTATCCATCTTAGATAATCTCCTTAATTTTTTTTCTGTTGAAAAAAAAAACTGGGAAAAGTAAACTAAGCTAAACTTAAATCAAGCTTAACCAGTTTGTTTCCTTCAAAAAAAAATAAATAAATAACCAAGGAAAAATTCAAATCATACAGGAGAAAGAAGCAGTTTAGTCTAAGTGGAAAAAAATAAACTAAATATTGGTTTGTTTTGGTTGAAATTGAAATTGAATTTTTTTTCGTCCCTGTTGTAAAAATGATATAACAGTGCTCACAGTACAGTAACCAAAAAAGAGAAAAAACTGAAGGAAGAATAATAATAATAACAGCAAAAACAGCTTAGTTTGTAATGTTATTGGAGGAGCAATTTCAAAAAGAAAGAAAAAAAAACACGTCGGTATTTACCTTTGTCGCCGATCATCGTAACCAACTGAACCAGTTGCTCGAAGCGATCCGCCAACACCGTTTCCGCCAGAGTGTCAAACTCTGTCCCTTGTTGCAAAATTTTTGTGAGTACCTGTGAGAAGTTTTTTTTTTGGAGTTTGGAGGGGATGGGATGACCGGAGCCAAGTCAAACCGGAGTGGAATATATTGGTTTGGATTGGTGATTTGAAGATTTTAATTATCATTCCAAACAAACAGAAATGGTTTGGTTCGTTTGTTTTATTTTGTGTTTCCCCATCCACGCCACATCACATAGAGCAACAAAGAGTGGACAAGAGGAAAGAGAGAGAGAAGACATGAAAGAAAAAAAAACACATTCAACAAAATTACGGAATTAGATAAGGAGAGATTAACAAATAAATAAATTAATAAAATAAAGCACATCATTCACAGAGAGAGAAAAAAATATCAAGCAAGTACGTAATTTTTTTTTTAAATTTTTAAAGTCAATAATAACTCCCCATTAAATTACTATTAACAGGTTAGTTACGTAAGTACAATACAAAACAAAACAACAAAAACAAGTTATTGTATGTAGGACTGATTGAGAAACTGTGCTGACTGTGACTATTTTGTTATTACATAATAATTGTTTTTTGTTAATGTAATGTTATTTTTATTTAATTTTTTAAATATGAATGTGATTATTTAGAATACCTCCATGAAAGCAGCCCGGGTTTGCAAGTCGGGATGATAACCTAATGAGATTGAGTGCATGAGACCGGAGTCAATGTTGGCACTGAGCAAATTGGACATAGCTTGGATGGTGGCGTTTCGCAGGGCTTGTAACTTATTGGCATGAGCGGCTTTTGGACCCTTCTGTTCCAACTCTTGGCCTTCCGTACACTCATTCAACAGGTTTTTGAACAGAGTAAAATACCTAGACAGTGGAGGAGACGGACAGAGAAGACACAAAACACGTAGTACTTAACAACAAATGTATAATTAATTATAGAAGATTATTATGTATATATAAAAGTAAAATATTTACAAAATGAGATGTAGGTTGGGTTGGGAGAGGGGGTAATTATGCGCAAGGGGTTGGGCAAGGCTATATTCATTTTTTTTTATTTTGGAAGGAGAAAAATTACCTAAGTTGGGTTAGAGCAAGCAAACATGAACAGAAATCTTCCCCAGGCAATTATAAATGTTTAACTAATTGGATTGGTTACTTAAAGCGATACTAATGGAAGGAATATAAATTTGGTAGGGATGTTTACTAAGCGGAGGGAAATACATATACAACAGGATGATTGTTTGGTTCTATAAAAAATAAACATTGACGGAATTATTTTACTTAAGGAACAATTGTGACTTGGCTTCCATCAAGTCACCCCTGTCGGACTCTTCCGGTTGGAGGGGAAGACCTCGTAAGAGTGCGGCAACGGCTTCCATACATGCCTGGAATAATTTTAATTTTTTTGAAAAAAGGAATTAATTGTATTAGAAAAGCTGGTCACCGTTGATGCTGATGATTGTGGATTTAATTTTATTGGGGTAAAAAGTGAAACAAGTTAAGTTTATCATTACTTGATCCAGATCCCTTGTGATCAGTGTGACGTCCCCTTGCGTAGGGGGGACGATTTGGTGGGAGGTCCCCATCACCCAGTCCGTGAGGTATTCCACAAGCTTGTTCCGAAACTTCATCTCCTGTCGGAAGGCCAAGTCATCCCGACGGTTCATCATGGCCTCCACAAGCTGACAGAGCTTAGTGCGGATGTGGAGCGCATGCACGGTCATGTCGATGTGCCGGACGTATCTAAATAGATTACATAGGAATAGGATGATGATGATAATTAAAAATTGAAATTAACTAAAACCGGCTGCCTTTTTTCTTCTTCCATTTACCTGACAATAGCCAGCATCATCGTTTCTATACTGGTCGCCCCGAGATGCTCCGACGGCTGGTCCATCTTATTCTCCAGGACGTTCTTCATGATGAAGATGATGTGCTCGATGAACTGGGTATTGATGTCGGTGACGATGACTTGGCCCTGCTGGTCGAAAAACTTTTCCACGATCACCTTAATCTGGTCGAAGAGGATGGGGTAGAGGGCGGGAGCCATCTCATGGCCCACCAGCTCCTTCACGTGCTTCTGGATTTGAGCACCAAACTTTTCATTAGAACACACGAGGAGTCGGAGGAGCTGGCTCACGAACTGGGTCACCGGACAGTACTGCATGTCCTGCGAGGTAAGTACACTTGATCCCTTCCGGGAGTCGAGGGACAGTGTGGAAGAGGAGGAGATTGGAGGCCGGGCCGGAGACTTTCGTTGGAGGCAGACCCCGCCCAAGGCGCAAAGGAAGCCGGTCATGTTGGCCCACTCGTTGATTTGATCCTGTCAAAAAACAAACCAGTAATTAAATATATTTTTTTACTTGCAAATAAAATAGCTACAATTATATTTATATATCCTCCAAACCTCCAAGTCATGATCGGAGGAGTGATGAGAAGCCCTCCTCTTTCCCCTATGGTGGAACTCACTTATCCCTTGAGTCCCCTCCTCCACCCCGCTCACCTTCCCTTTAGGATACTGGAGAAAGTGTTTGGTAGTTGAGTCCCAGTTCATGAAGCTCTCCTCCCACGCCTGCAACACGCCCGTGGTACAGTGCTCAATCTTCCGGAGCAACGCCATGATCTTCTTCTGGAGGGAGACCCGACCTGCAACGGAGCACACAAAATAAGTGAATTGGGTCATTTGTAAGGTGAAGAGCCGCTCTGGGAATGAATGAGTTGTTTTTTTTGTCGTGTGATTACTGAAGATGCCCCTCTCTGGGAAAGAGAAAATGTTTTTTTGTGACTAAAACTGAATGAAATTAATTATCTGGTAAATCTATCTATTTTTTTTTGTAATGAAGAGAAAACGAGTTGGGGTGAGAAAGAGATTGAGAGATAATTAAGAGACAGATGGGAAAAGAAAGAGAGAAAGCGATAGAATATATATGGTTGAGTTAGAAAGAAAGATAAAGAGAGAGAGAGAAAGAGAGAGAGAGAGGCAACCAAAACCACACAACGCAAATCAAAAGACAAACCTTGGTGATGTTCCCGACAGTACACTCTCGACTCTTGATTTGCTACAAAGGAGGAAAGGTATTTTTCTTTGAGTGAGCATAAAAATGAACGAGAAATTTTGAAATCATTTTTCATATCCTTCTTGAGTCACAAAAATAAGATATTTAAAATTAAAAAAAAAAAAACGTTGCAAAAGGCGAAAGAAAAACGACAAATAATAAAGTAAAATAAAAGGTGGTGGTGAACGGAAAGTGGTGGTGGTGGTGGTGAAGATGTGTGAGGAAGAAATTATAATAAAAAAGCGAGAAAAATAATATATTTAAAAAAAAATTGGAGGGGGGAAAGCTCCCACTAGTTTTTGTTTTGATTGTTAGTAGTTGGGGTTCCAAAAATAAACGAAATGGAGGGATGTAAAGGAAACCATGTAAAAAAATAATAATAATGAAAAAGGAGAAAAAACTGAAGATGGAAACCTTATGAAGGTTGAGTGGCTTTAAGGTTGATGACACCTACCTGTGTTCAGGTTAGCGGAGGCGGTGGCCAACTCCTGGTAAATGTTGTAGTTGGGGAGGAGGCAGGTGACGGTGAGCTCATCAGGGCCGCACCGGATGTCCGCCTCTTCGCAGAGGAGATTGAAGCACGACATGGCTATGGGGACGGCCTCCATATCGATGCTCCAGAGGTACATGAAAAACACGACTTCCAGCTTGATGTGGGCCTGTCGGCAGATGGCAATGTGGGAGCCCACGTTGGCGTAGTCCTTGTGCCGGGAGAGGAATGCATTCCGGCAGACGAGGATCTCCCGGAGCCACTTGAGAATGTCCGTGTAGTTGACGATCAGGTGTTGGATGAGCTTCTGGGAGATGGAGAAGAGGACTTGGGAGGAGACATCCCAGAATGTGTTGATGGGGGCTTCCGGATTCCACATCTCGATCTTTTCCGGCCGATGTAAAACGAGCAACGCTTCCATAGCCTCTTGGGCCACATCCGGCATGGAGGTTTGGTGGACGAGGGAGACGAGCCCGTTTATCAGCTCCAGGGTGGAGCTTTGAATCTCGTGGCCGGCTTTCCCTTGATTCTGTTTAAAAAAAATGAAGTAGCATTATAGTTAATTAGAGAGTCAATTAGTTAATAAAAAGATTTGCAATTTATAGAGTCATCCCGGCAACACTTTTTTTTTCTTTCAAACTTACGTTCAGCATTAGCATAGGATCCGCATGGATGAGCCGGACCATCCAAAACAGCAGATTTTTATAGCTTGCCGGCTCCTCAGATGTCTTTTCTTTCCTGTAGTTTGTCACTTTCTCTTGCAGCGTTAATCTCTGTTCCAAAAAGGGTGGCAGGGAAAACAATCACACATTTAAATAAAAAATGTATTCCTCCAAATAATAAAAAAAAACTTTAAAAAAAAATTATTATCCTGCAATGGATATTTCTTTTTAGTTCCATCATTATTATCATTATATATTTACTTATAAATATTATTATTCATGACATATATAGAAATGAGAGAGAAAGGAAGAGAAGAAAAGAATAGGCGGAAGAGAGTAGCTTTTACCTGGCATAACTACAATCCACCCAAAAACAGAGAGAAAGTGTCAGTGAGTTTTGAGATTTGAGTTTTTTTTTTCGGAGAAGTGTTTTGGACAAAGCAGCATTCAGCAGCAGTAATAAAAAAATAGATATCAGAAGTAAAGTAGTTGAGAGGTATTGGACAAATAGTTTCATCAATATCATTTTATAAGTATTATTTTATTAAATATATCATTTTTTTTATTGAATTTTTTTTTTATTTGAGAAGAAAGAGTTTTTGGTGAAGGGCCGTGATTTATTTAAAATTATATTTCTGGATTGGAGTGGATGGCCACTGTTTTGTTTTACCTGTCTCATCAAGAGCGGAGTGTGGCCGATGCATCCTTGGGTAACTTTGTTGAGTGTCTCAGTGAACATGGCCCTAAGCTCGGAGGATTTACTGTAGACCATGTCAATTTGTGGCCACCAGGACAGTCTTGGTTGCGTAATGATTCTGGGGATGGAAGTCAGAGCATTAAATGGGATCATGAGTTGAATGATGAATGTGAGCATTGTTAAAATTTGTTTTTTTTTTCTAAGGGTTATGCATTTGTTGATTGGTTTAATGGTATTTATTTGTGTTTTACTTGTGTAGTGAACTAATGAGAACAAAATGGTAGACAGGGAAGGATCCCGGGTTGAGGCACACTTTGAGTGGCTCGTTGTTATGGGGATTGATCCGGAAGCAGGAGACAAAGCAGTCGATCATCAGTTCCAAGTCGAGGGAGGCAAAGTTTTGGCCTCTTGAGAAGGGTTTGATAGGATTGAACAGTAGCATCTGGAGTGCATTGAAAGTAAGAGCAATTAAATTACAAAATTTAACACATTTATAATGAGAAGGATGATTATGATGATGTTTTTTTTTTTAATTTAAAATTGTGAAATGGGTTGGGTGGCTTACCTTGAGATCATTGAATACATTTTGTACGAGTAGGAAAACGACATTATTCCTGTCCAGGATATTGATGTAGGTAGAGACCTTGCATAATTTAACGGAAGTGACGGCAGCAGCTTCGGTGAGCTGTTTGGAGGAACTATGGGGTGACAAGGCCTTCTTCAAGCTATCCATGAACTGCTTCTTCTTACAGTGGCGAGGGGAGCAGGGGGCGCCCGCGTCCGCATTCACAATTTCCTCCAGTATTTTCTGAAATTTTAGTTTTTTTGGGACAAATCAAGGAGGTTAGTTTTAATTTTATTTTTCAATGAGGAATGTTAAATATTATGAATAATTTTTATTTGGTTATTTTTTGCTTTACCGGGGAGAGGACGAGGAGCATGATTTGCAAAGGCCAGACTGCCGCCCGCCGCTTGTTGTTCTCGGCAAAGCTGTCCAGCAGTTCGAAGAGGGACTCACAACACTTGGCCAGCTCTTCGCAAGGCTTCTTCTGCAAGTCGGCGAACTCGTGGGGATAGTTATCCATCCAGTTCCAGATCGCCCTTTCCAGGGCATTCATGAGGACGAGGTGGGCTCCTTTCTTGAGAGATTTGAACTTTTGTACGGTTTCTAAAAATGATTATAAAAAAATAATAAAATCAAACAGAATTTCAGATGAACAGA
>JAQIWX010000716.1:0-14174 GCA_034696785.1 Lepidocyrtus cyaneus | reverse complement strand
ATCCCGTTTTTATAGCTGATAATATGATCGAGTCGAGTGACACGTCAATAATATGTCATGTCCACACAGTCAGGCCCAGGTCATTCCGATCAATCAATCAATTCTTTCAAAAGCGAAGTTAGGTACTATATAGCATGCACATACACACAAACAATATTACCTATTTAGGTTCACCTACTTGGCCATATTTAGCGGGTTGCATGCCCTTTAGGACCGTGTTGTGAAAAAGCTAATCATGTTGCATAGGTAGGTAGGTTTGTGGAAAGAAGAGTGTCAGTGTATTCCAATTAATTGCATGCTCTCACCTGGACACTTTTTTCTTTTTATCACGCAAAGGCTTTGGGACAAAAAGGCTCGTTCATGAAATGTTAGGCTCTGTAAACTGGAAAGCTGTCAAAAAGATCACTAATTAGGTAGTTTGGTCAGTATAGTAGTGTCTAGTTAGTGTCTTAACATATGTTCATCCGTAATAGGCACTTACTAGATTTCGATGATGCGATTTTTGTTCATTTTGCAAACATTGTCGAAACTTTCTCTCGCTTTCTTCATAGCATCTCACAAGTCATAAAATAAAATTCTATCCATTTCTTATTTAAGTAATTTTATTGAGTTGAGTTTAAAAAACAAACATATTATCTAGTCCGCCATCATCAATAAGCAAGGCTTGGCTGGGGCATGATACAATCTTCGACCACTGAAGCATTTTTTCCCACTTTCACTAACTTGTTTAAATGTACATTATTTTTACATTGGTATTCAATTTAACATTCACTTTCCAGATGAAGAGCTACAAGCCCAGCCTGAAGCCGAAAGTCAGGAGAAGGAAAATGATCCTTCACTGTCCATCACGGAGGAAGCCAACAAAGAGATTCAAGCTGCTGAAGAAGAAGCTACTGAGAGTGAGCCAGTCGTAGCCGTAGCTGTAGTAACAAGCGAAGAAAATGAACAAAGGCCTGATCAAGACGTAGATGCAGTGGCTATGGCTGCTCCTGAAGAAAGTGAAACCGCAGGGGAAGGTGATCCGAAGGATGATGCGGAACTCACCAAAGATGCTGACGGTGGTCCAGACGTGAGCACTAGTCCCAACCAAGTTTCCAACGAAGATGATAATCATCCGGAGTCACTCTCACAGTCACAACTTCCAAATGGTGCCATTCCCAATTTAGAAACTAACCAGGAATAGGATATAAATAGGCAGCTAATTTGTAACCCAATCATTACAACTGGAAACTATTCCGAGTATTTATTTACCTTTAAGTCTACTTTAGGGACCTCTATACTGATGTGTATATTTTACCTGCCGTTTTTACATCGCACTCTATTTAATATGAGGTCAAGTCAACATCCGTTTCTACTTAAGCCTCATCATGAAGGAACCTGCCGCACTTCCACCTCTTCAGAACAACTTAATTATCTCGATCTTGAAACTTTAGTCCTTTTTCCTCGTAACTTATTCTTACAATACAAACTAATTAGTTGCCGATGGTCCCTCAAGCTGTATCGGAAGTATATCATATATAACGATATCATGGATGAAAGCACACTACTTACTAAATGATGATGAAACTGATTATTGATTGTACATGAACTATTTATAGAAGTTGATACAAATTAATGTTTTGCTAAAAACTAAATTATAATAGACTAGCGTGATCTATATTAGTATTTAACTGTCTCTCAATTCGGACTACGACATATCATAATATCATATCATAATGATCCGCCATCCGACCACCGTACAACTTCTAATGATGATATTATTCTAAAATTGATATCTGTTTTTTTTTGTAAATGGGTTAGTAAGATTGACTCTTAAATTGGGAGCCGTGTCGTTCGTTAAGCACGATGAGAAGCCGGAAAATGCATAAGTCAAACCCTGCTAGACCTAAACTAAAAGGATAATAATTCAGCCTGCAACTACAATTAGCGGAGTAATCCTATCAACTAGCATTTTAAGGATAATTGTACGCCCAATTAATAATTACTGATAATAATAGTTATAGTTAATACTAATTGTAATTGATGTTGTGGAATGTGAGTCCTGTAAGTATAGTATATAAGGTATATAATGCAGAAAGGCACGACTTAATTTAATTTCCTTTCGTTAATATCGGTCCTTTTGCCCTTCAATAATTATTACCAAAAAAAGGGAGCAGAGGAAGAAGGAGAGAGACAGAAGAGAGTGATATTTTTCTTGTTCTTATACCAAACAAGTGTATAATTTATAGGATGACTAAAATATGATGGAAGTGTATGCTGAGGAGGGGCAACATGAGACAGCTAATGAAACTTTTGAATGACTACCATGTAATTAATAATTACCTCAATAAATAAATAAATAAGACACAAATAAAAACGAAACCTTTTTCCATCAAAACCCATCAACATAATATATTTCTTCTTCTTCATTTGAAATGTATTTTTTTACTTTCTTTATTGCCGGAAAGAAATGGTCTGCATAAAATGCATAAGTAATAACAACTTTTTATTATTAATTTTCCTTTTGTATTATCGCAAATCGAAATAGAATAAAGCACATCATGAGATGAATGAGGACACCAAGCGTTCCCTTTCGCAACGTTCCTTAAAAACAAGCGTGTCGTGTTATATAATAACGGATATATAATCATTAGGAACAGAAATTAAATTATTACATTAAAACTAAAAGCACATTAAAACTAACTACTTCTGCATTCTAAAAACTTAAAATCTTTCTAAACCTGTTCCCCAACCTATAGTTTACAAAAATATCCTTTGGTTACGATGTTAAGGCTAAAAATTACTCGACTAAAAACAATGCGTAACGTAATTCTAGTCTTGAGTCTGTCTGTCACTACATAACTTTCTTTTGCCTATAGTCCATCTCCATTTTTTAAAAGGATCAGCTTAAGACATGCTATTGGGGATGAAAGCTCCCCCAAAAATCTAGACTAACTACGTGGCCGACGGGAGAAGAGTCCCTCCCTACTACTTTTATTACAATACATGCGTAAGTAGAAACGCTGTACATTTCCTTATGTAGGTATATTAATTATTCCGTATTTATCAAACAGTTCCCTCAACAGCATATATTATTATTAGTCGTGTCATGACGTCATCAATCATATAAATCTCTAGCTACTACGACTACAACTAGGTTAACTTCACGGAAGCAACCTTATAATCAAGTTTCGGTCCGGATTACATTACATTACATCATATAATTAGTTATTAAGGTATATGTATTTTTCCACACATATTCCAAACTCCGGAATATCGGTGTGAAGTTTTCAGGACACCCCGAGTAAACGACTCTTGCATGAGTTCAGTAATATATCCGTAGAATATTTTTTTTATAATTCAACAGTCTTCTCTGATAATTATGAACATTTCCATTATGCAAACTAACATAAGTAATAGTAGTAGTAGCACGTCGTACGTTCGTCTGTTAAAAAATATTTCCGCACACGTTACAGAGATGTCTAGGTAACCACCTTTACTGTTATATACATACTCTGAGCGTACCACTGACTGATATTCGACAACGACGCAGAGACACCGCAGACCATAAATGCCAATTTACATTGAACTGACTCTGTTAAAAAAAGAAGACGCTGGCTCGTACTTGTGCTCACAAATTGAAGAGGTGGAACTGACCTGTTCC
The DNA here is from genome assembly GCA_034696785.1 of Lepidocyrtus cyaneus. Lineage (NCBI taxonomy): Eukaryota > Metazoa > Arthropoda > Collembola > Entomobryomorpha > Entomobryidae > Lepidocyrtus > Lepidocyrtus cyaneus. The sequence continues at coordinate 10,531 of JAQIWX010000716.1, read as the reverse complement.
TGGATATTCATCCTTACATTCCATAACTTAACTAAATTGACACAAATGGGTAAGAAACTACATACAGTGGCTATACTACAATCTATCACAATGAGTAAGGGTGACCGGTGGCTTGATGAGAGTCTAGTGCGAATGTAACAGTGCTAAAATTGGTAACTAGCGGGTCCTTCTCAGATACAAAATAGCTCTAGTGCTAAATTGCTAATTCATTTTCACACGAAACTCAGCATCAACTCCACCATCAAGGTTTATAACATTCTACGGTCATAACAGGTACTTTATGGTTACACATGGACTATATGTATATCATTTATATGACAGCAACACCCAATAAGGTGGTTGAAGAATAGGATTGTGAACAATCCAGTTTTACGCTGTCACAAAAAAATTAATTGACTTGATAAATATTCGTACCTAGTGTAATTACTGTTAACAATGTCATGTGTGATAAACTCGTATACTATATTTGTTACATATTTATTTAAATTAGGCAATTAAAATTAATTGAGTTTAGTTGATGAGTAGTATGTGTTGCTGGTGCAGAGAGATTCCTTTTTGAGTTTCATTATGTACGTATAATATAGGTATTAATGACTCGCTAACATACAGATCATACCTAGAGACATTGTATTTTCGAAGATCAATTTTAAAGTAACCACGTCCAACTACAATTTGAAACCATCAGCAGCACAAGTAATATCATGTTCATAACTGTACGAGTCGTGCGTGTGATTACACCCTTTCAGTTTTCAAAACCGGGAGTCTATACACATTAACTTTTTTTAGAACTTGCGTAGAACTATGTGAGCAAAAATAAGTGCCGTTAACTTAAATCTATTGTTATATTTTTCTTGGAGGGTTGAATATTTGACTTTTTCTCTAAATCAGGCGGTGTACTTAAATTTATGATTGAAACTAAAAATAAAATACTAAAAAAGTTATAATATGGCTAAAGCTAACTAAAATTTAAAAAGGGTAAAGCTGGTAACTACTGTTTTCATGGGATCTACCCGCATTCCTGACAAAATATATCATTTCTCTTTCCATCTTTTTCAGGTAAATATAACGAAAATTGACCAGGTAACTCTCTATAAAATACATCAAGATTCGAAGACTAACTATTTCCAGAATAGAAAAGTGCGTGGATATTTTTTCCATTAATGTATAACTATTAAATACAAAGAAACCCTGTGATTATAGTGTGCTGTATATTAAAATCATGTCTCATCATATGTGGAACTCTAAATAACAATCTGGTTCCAAGAAGTTACAAAAAAAATTATTGTTACCCATTAATTTTAACACTTTGATGTAGGTGAGTAGACCTTATCCATATACAAATTTAAAGCCGGACTTAGGTATTCATAAAATATTGGTAATGCTATTGGTAATTTTTACGGACATTTAGTCTGTGTAGAGCGTTACGATGTTTGTGAGCACGGTTGTTTCATTTTTACATAATATGGTTAGGTTTGGATAAAAGAGCTGAGAAATACTTTTTTTAGTGAAGTTTTTAAGTTTCAGCTACCATTTCAAATTTTACGTATATTATTCCATACGTAACTCTTACTATCTGTATAACTTAACTTAACTATAGCTAGCAGCTGCTGAAAGTAACGGAGCAGTTATTCCGTTAAATTATATCATACCTATTAACTATTAATATACTACTTACTACATACTTATAATTATAACGCGTGACTAGATTAAGAATACAAAAGGATTTTCTCATCTTTCAAAACCTATTTTTATAGATAACTCTGTACGTTTTAATTTTTAACCCCCCAACATGAGACAGTTGACAATAATAAGAAGAGCTCACTCAAGAGGAAGTACACAAAATGGTTTTTTTTAAACGTATACATAGAAAATAAGATGAGCATCTGTTGACAGTATTTTTTGTGATTTTACAAGAGAATTTTTAAAAGTGTGCATACCATGAAATTCGGATAAGTAGAAGAAGACTATTAGATACTAAATTGTTCTTGGCCTACGCCTACATACATATTTTTGATATTGTATAATAGTATAACAATGAAGTTTATGAAATGTTCGTACATGAGAGGCCGTCACATTGGAAGAAAGAATTGTTTTGATGACTTCCCACTTTCCTTGTTGTGGATATTGTGTTGAAATTTGAATTCGGCAGCACCAATTCCCACTAATACATTTGAAACTCCTAAATTGTAAGAAATAATTTTCGCAAGTGACTTAAAACCTCAATAATTTTCATTCATTGCCGATCAACCAATCTTTAGCGGTAGCCACTTCCAAGGAAGTCATGTATGGAGATTTCTTGAGGATGACTTGATTTGGATAATGCCAGTCCTTGTTGAACGCCGGGCTGTTCTTCTTAAGCTGGAAGGTGAGATCACTAACGTATGGATCGTAATGCTCAATCCACTTCACTTCCGAAAGGCCAAAGTTATTATCACGTTGTTGGGTTAACGCAACGAATTTCGCCAGCATGCCATCCCGCGTTGGATTAAACAGAATGAACTGGCCTCCAGGCTTGAGCAACAACCAAATGGTTTCCAATAGGCTGGTGAAGGTACCCACTTCATAGACAACGTCTGCAGCGATAACGATATCGAATTGGAACTTCAATTCCGGTTTCATTCCAGGAGTCCCCCAACGAAGGGCAGTGGCGCGACAATTCTCCGTAGGAATATCGTTTCGTTGAATACTGTAAGAGACGTCCTCCACGTTCACCGCATCCCCATCGGTAAGAACCACTTGTTCAGCTAGGTGGATTCATATACATACAAAGGTACACTTAAAAACATTGAATAGGAAGCAAAACTGGTGATACGATATAATTTTAATTCAAGTGTGTTATGTTATGGCATGACTTATATTACCTGCAGAGTACTTCGCCAAGCTCATCCCTGCCAAGCAGTGAAATCCTCCTCCAATTTCGATCACTTTCTTCCCTTCAAACAACGACAGATTCCGCAAAGACCAATAAGTTAGGATTTGTTCTGATGGCCAAATGCAGATCCGGCCAGTCTTATCAAATCCGTTGAGATTTTGAATATTAACAGGAACAATTGGGTTCCGTCGAAAGATCTGGATGGTATACAAAGCAGTGCAGTAGTCGAAATTTCTGTTGCCGACATTCTTTGCCAAGGAGAGTTTGGTGAGCCCTCCCACAAGATCAGTTTTAGCATTGTACTCCCGCAACAACGAAGACTTATTGCCCTTCTCCGGCCCCCTGATGATCATTCTTGAAAGTGGGACGCTGACCTGCACACGCATGACGGCCTTTGGGATGTCCGTTGTCCAGCTAACAATTTTCGAATAGCGCTCGAAGACCCTCTTTGAAGCAGGATTCGCGACGGGCTCAGGAATTGTCTTTTTGATGATGGCTTGCTGAAGCAGACCCCATCGGCTTCGGGCCAAGCTGGGGGAGCTATCACTACTGCTGGTGCTCATTATTGCCGTTTCTAATGAGGTAGAATCTGGTGAAGACGCGGCTGACGGGGTGGAAACGAAATAAATGACACTAAACCAAAATTTACTTAAGCGAGGACTTGAAGGCTCCCTGAAAAAAAAACAACCACAACAATTTTCATTAATTACAGTTTCTTTCATAATGTCACATTTAACGTAATATCAGCAATGACATCATTGTTCAGAATATTAACTTACAGACACAGAAGCATTACTGATTGAACACTAGCAAAAATCAAAGTTTCGGAAGACGGTTTCAGCCTTCATCCGCGTAATCATCATCGATCAATCAGTACTACGCTCTTCCAACATGCAAAGAATCAGCTGATCCAAACTAACACTTGACCGGATAATGAAAGATAACTGTTTTGAAAAACTCAGCCGTCAGCATCCAGGATGTGGCGTAACCTAGCAAAATAAATAAACATAAAAAATCACACGCTGATAAATACCTAAAACATTCAAATTATCTCTCTCCGTTTAAAACAATAACAACAAGACATGCTTCCATGATCAACTAATTAAAGTAACACACACATTTAATTATAATCAATAAAAAATTACCACGTTATAACCCGGTTTTTTGTCACTTGCACACCTTCCGTAAAACAGCTGACTGGCAAATATGAAATAAGCACTCTCCCGTCCCTGTCTATTTTTCGAAAAATGTGTTCGTTGTTTTGTTAACGGTCGCAACGGCGGCCTCGTGTAATGTAGTAATTTATTAGTCGTAGCCAAATCTAAAAAGGATCAGATCAACTGGCTGATCCAATAAAGGAGCTCTCCTCCGCAGCAGCAACTAGCTTGACGCACAATTAAATTCGTAATTAGTAATTTGAAAACGCTAACCATGTTATCATTTATTACTACACCGACTGATTTCGTTTGTCTAAGGCAAAACAAGCAAGAACACAAAACGTGGCTCTGATTACTACACAAAGAAAGCTAAAGCTTGGCTAAAATTTTAATGACTCACTGACTTTATTATCTATCTAATTATCAATTAATAAGTGGCGGAGGAGCTAAAAGAAAAATCTAGATTTTGAGATCAAAAACGACAAAGAGGAGGCCACCAGCGGAGAAGGACTGACTGATTAGATTTTTTGTTTAGGAAAAAAGGAAAAGGGCTGGTTTCCTCCTTTGCAGATGAGCACAGATGACTGCTGCATGTCATGCAAAATGCAAAACAACAGCAGACTGCAGCTCTGCTTCCCACTGCACTGCAGTCTAAAAATTCCAGCTGCATAAGCTAACACACTTCATTTGCGTTGGGGCAGGCTGAGACTTCGCGGGAACTGTACCAATTCAACTTTGTACATTGAGTGAGACCTGGCCAGCGGAAGTTTCTTACCCGTCAGCAAACTAGCCATGGTTTAACCAAGCCATGGAAGAATGTGCTGAGGGGTGAGATCACAATTTTTTGAGGAATGACTTGGGGAACAAATAGTCGGCAAAGAAGGTAATGAACTGAATGAACTACCAAATTGGGATTGAGTATTGCAGATGCCAATTGCAATTTAGTGCAAAAAACAAACAGTGCGGAAGCTGTAGTAGAGCTTTGCAAAAAAAGATTGCGTTTGACTCGAATTTTTGGGATGGGATTTGAGGGAACTGATGATTCATAATTGGGAAAATTAAAATTAACTTTGGGATCCATAATTATGAGATTGGTTTTGCTGGGTTGAGGGAATACAAAGGGGTTTTGGTGGGGGTCCAGTTGATAAAGTGGGCAGAGTTAACTTTAATTGCTATTGCAAAGTGTTTTTGTTTTGTGTTGCCGAAAAATACAAACAGGCTATATAAAACCATACCACCGACGACAACCGAAGGGGATAGATTGACAAGTTGACGTTTCCAATTGTCAATATTAGTTTTTGAGATAGGGATTTGCAGATTTGACAGTGACAGTGGTGGTGGAAGCCCGGATTTAAGGAAGGGAGGAGAAACTTATTAGTTGTGTTTTTGGAGTTATCATTTTGGTAAGGTAAGTAGGTTCGTGTAAAATATAAAAAGAGCTGTTTCATTTTGTGCCTTTGTGAATTGTGAATTGTGAATAGTTAGTATAGAGGTAGACGGTTTACAGTTATTTTAGCAGATTAGATTGCAGAGTAATTAATATGTAATAAGGAAAATTTAAAAGGATTTAACTTGTAATATTTATAGATTGTAGACCCAATTGTAATTTGGACTTGGACTAACCCACCTGTTTGCTCTTTTCGATCGGGAGGAAGCTTGAAGGATGGCTCAGAAGTCGAAGACTCCGCTGGATAAGGCGAAGGCAAAGATATTCTTTGAAAAGGTGAGGAATGCTATTTAACTATAACTATATAATCTTTAATGTTAAATGACGAGCTACTAATTACATAACTCTTGAGGACTTTGTTTAAACATTAACTTTAGGTTATTGTCAGTGAACTAATGTTAAGTTTTGTTGTGCATATTTTATTTTGCAGCAAGATGGAGCCTTATGTGGTCAACATTGCTTGAATAATGCTCTCCAGTCCTCATTGTTTAGCGCTGTAGACTTATCAGAAATTGCACGCCAGTTGGACGAGAAGGAAAGACAGACTATGGCTGAGAGGGGAACAGATACGAAGGAGTATCGGGAGTTTATAGCTGTGAGTAAAAGCTTTGTTTAATTATTTACCTGGTTAAAGTTAGTTTAGAGTATATCATGCTGCGTGTCAGCTAATAACGAGCCAACTACTTTGTGTTAATTTATTTATTTGTGAAAATCATTGCAGAACCCTTCCTCAAACTTTGATGATTCCGGTTACTTCAGTGTCCAAGTGTTATCTGAAGCCCTTCGTAATATGAATTTGGAGCTGGTGTCCTACAATTCTGATGATTCCCGAGCAACTAATGCCCGTGCTAATCCACTGTACGTTTGAAGATTTAATAACTGCTGATAAAAATATATATTATGTTGCTTTAATTTTGTTTAATATTTTAACTAAAAGTTGAAGAAGCTTGATAATGGGATGTATATATTTGTATTATATTGCAGTGATGAGCGCTTGTTCGTGTGTCACATGGAGGACCACTGGTTTTCAATGCGAAAGTTTGGCCAACAATGGGTTAACTTGAACTCAACGCTGACTGGTCCGGAGCTTTTAACTGATACATACTTCAACATGCTACTGTCTACTTTGCAACAGGAAGGTACGTTGGATATACGTGTAACATCAAATCTTGCAATTGATATATCAGCACTTTTAGAATATTTTCATTATTAACAACACAATTCATGACTTTATTTTAGGTGGACGCTTATTTGTTGTCTTTGGAGAGCTGCCGTTTTCCGAGGCGGATGAAATGTTTTCTACCCTCCGTCGCGGGGAGGATGGTCGTTACTTGGATGAAAGCACTGGTCATCGACTCGGCTCAGCTACTGAAATCGATCAAGCTGCCGCATTGGAACGTGATCTTAGACTTAGTCTTGCTAAAACTCCGGCTGAGGCTGTTCGGGCACAAAGGGCTGCATTCTTGAGTCGATTTGCAACAAAAGCTCCTAACAATCAGTCATCCGGTGCTGCTGCGGCTTCATGTTCATCTACTGCAAGCTCCACCGCCACCTCCAAAGAGTTAACCGTTAATCAATCAGCAACAGCCGCTGCGGATAAATGATAGACTCGTCAACAATTTACCACCCATCATGATCTTTCGTATTTATTGTCATCGCAACGGTGTAACGCAAGTTGTGATATAAATTCTTGTATTTTGTGAAGTGTAATATGAATGTTGTCTACTTGAACTGCTGAATTTGAACCATTTAACGAATATACTCATGCATGTATGTAACTCTAGTATTATGTTTAACACAAAATTATCACGGTGAACCAATTTTTTTCAATGCTTATTTCATTATTTTCATATTATTCCAAATACAGATAGTGTTACTGCCTTACAATTACCATGGAGTGTGTCCATTCAAAATCAAAATCTTTCCCATCACAGATCAGTGTATTTTTTCAGCAATAAATCGGGATTGCAGAATACTTTGTTGTAAAACTTTGTCGTTTAAAACTAAAAGTTATATTTATTAAGCATGGCATATCTGACAGCAATCAATTCATCGATTTATATGTCTAATATAATTTTGACTAGTTTCTTTATCTTCCGTAACGAATAAGGTTATGCTTGAATGAACTCGAACGAATCTTGAAAAAAGTGACTTCCTTTTGTAAAATATGACTCATTGTTGGTATGAATGAATGGTCATCCCACTTACAAGACAGCATTAGCTGGAAGATGAGTACCAGTTAAAATATCAATCTTCAGTAGGAAAGGTTTGAATTTAATTGTGATTCCCAAAGTTTTGAAGCATCACCAATTAATTAATCAGTTAGTAATTAAGTGAAGGTTTTAAAATGAGCCGAAATTTCACCTTCTTGGTTATACACATATTTATTAACATATTTTCTTTTGTTGTGCCTTTAATTCGGGGACAAAATTCAAGTACAAGTTTGATAGATAACTCTCGGGGTGATTTGAGAATCCGCAATTACAAAAACGACAGTTTGTCGGAAGATTTGAAGGAGGAGAAGGGAGCTCTATTTCATTTGGAGGATTTTGAAGATGATGAGTTCACAAAATATTACCGAAAACATCCCCCGGCCAGAAGGGAAGGCCGTGGCTCTGGAGGTTGATTAATTAACATTTATTATTTGCGATAGTCTCCGTTAAAATATAACATTATGATTTACTCACAGCATCATCGTTTGCCTTTGCTACTACCGGAGGAGGCTGGGCATCCGCTGGAGGTGGTGCAGGAGCTGGGGGTTGGGGAAGAGGTAGCAACGCTGGAAAAGGTTGGGGTGGAAGTGGAAACGCTGGAAAGGGTTGGGGTGGAGGTGGTGCTCCTAAAAACGGAGGCACTCCAACCAAGCATTACGACCCATCTCAGAATAAATATGGAGGTGGAGGTCCCTTATCCTTCGATCCTGGCAAGGCCATAAGCTCACCGTCATTATCGAGAAATCCAGGCGTGGGAGGTGGTCGAGGCCCAGGTGGCGGTGGAAGAGGCCCTGGTGGTGGTGTTGGGGGTGGAGGCCCTGGTGGTGGAAGAGGAGGACCAGGTGATGGTGGCGGCTTAGCAGAATCTGCAGTTAACATAGTGATCTGTGATGCCGGTGACAAATGCCAGGATTTTGTTCACTGCGCATTCCAAACATATACCTACTTCCGGGCTAAAAACCGATGCTGTCTTCAGCTCAATCAGCCCAACACAAAGGGCATATGCTGTGACGCCGTTTATCCCCAACAAGGCAATAATCCCGCGGGACAACACTTTGGCCCATACGCCACCGACAAAGTGACCGTTCCCGATATCAGCCAGAGTTCGTTGGCTACGGCAGCAAAGAAGGGGTATGAGTACAAGGAAACGTATAACCAAATTGAAGATCGGCTCTTGGAACAAAATCTAGTCGTCCAGAGGGGAACCCCTGCCTATGGACATCTCCTATTCTTCCAGGTACACATGTGTATTCCTTCAAAAACCGTAAATAATCGCAATTATTCATGGCTCTTCTGGTTTAACCAAAAACTGCGTAATTTTTTATGTAACCAGAAAAGAGTTGAAGAGCGTGTTGCTTGCATTGTGTCTGTTGCTTACACCAAAACGTTCTTATGCATCGCAAAAATGTTTGTCTTTGTTGCTGGGATTTTTATTACGACGTCATTTGAGGGTGGAGCCAATCAAGCGTATCAAAGAAATGCATAATAACATTGTACTCTGTAATACATTGTATATTTTTTTTCTGCAGACAACCCCGGCAGTGATCAGTACAGCTCGGGATACGTTTTTAGCCATAAAAGCTTGCAACTACATTCAAGATACGTGAGTAACATCTCAGCCCAGCACTAAAACTTGGCTTCATAAACTAGGCCTAAAAGCTGGAGCGAATTGTAACTTGTAACTGAAATGAAATCCTTGCAAACTTTAGGTACTTCCTCTCCCACGATGAAGCGGGCATTGGTCTTCAAGGGTATGACTTTGGTGGAACAGTCTTTGAAAAACTGTGTCCGCCATCCCCCCACTGTAATCTGAATTCCAAGTATCGTACTCACGATGGCTCATGTAACAATCCAAGATCCGCGAAGCTGGGTCAGAGTTCGACCCCTCTGATTAGGCTACTCCCGCCGGACTATGCGGATGGACTGTGGGCACCTAGAGTTCGGAGGGATGGAACTCCCCTACCCAGCCCGAGATTTATCACGAGATCCCTGGTCCCAGATGTTGACCAACCGGATCCCCGCTACTCTCATTTGCTCATGCAGTTCGGCCAGTTTCTGGACCATGATTTGTCCCACGTCCCTATTTTTCGGTTTGGGAATGGGGAGCACTCCGGAATCCAATGTTGTGGGACTGGGCCGTCTGCCTTGCCTCATCCTGCATGCTTTCCCATTGATATCCCACCTGGGGATCCTTATCTGGAGGGGCAGTGTATGAACTTTGTCAGGTCTACCATTGCCCCAAGACTTGATTGTACTTTTGGACATGCTGATCAAGTGATAAGAATAGATTTTTTTACGATTAACGATACGATTAACTTAAACGCTGTAATTTCTGTCACTATAACTATAGTTTACTAATGCATTTTTGTTGACTTCCGTAGCTGAACCAGTTGACGCACTGGCTGGATGGCTCTCAAATCTACGGTAACACCTTGGATCAGGCGATGACATTACGGGAGTTCTCTGGCGGTTTGCTGAAAGTAACGAGGGATTCCGTTGGACGACAAGATCTGCTCCCAGAGGATCTTAACGATGAGGAGGACTGTCTCAATGGAGCCAGTACTGGGGGTGGAAGTGGACCTCACTGCTTTTTAGCTGGTGACAAACGGGTGGGTATATAAATGTTTTAATTTATGAAATAATTCAAGTGCAAACAGAGAGCATAACATTTTCTAATATCCCACACGTTGCATACCAACCAGGTTAATGAACAAATCGGCCTCACCTCCATCCACACGATTTTTGTGAGGGAGCACAACCGCGTTGCAACAGAGTTGGGGGACTTGAATCCCCACTGGACTGATGAGCTACTGTACCAAGAGAGCAGGCGGATTGTCGTTGC
>JAQIWX010000715.1:0-14176 GCA_034696785.1 Lepidocyrtus cyaneus | reverse complement strand
TGTTTTCCCCAACAAAATAACGCCTTCGGAATTTCGAACTGAAGTGGAGCAGTCTACCCGATAAAGTTCAGCATAACTAGGGAAACAGTAGTTGTCGGTATGAAGGAGGTGGGGCTCAACAAGAGAAATCAGGTCAGACGCCATTGTACATTGATCTGAAGTAACATCCGGATGATGTTCCAATAATGACTTGACGTTGTGGAAATATAATTTTTGCATATGATTTTCACAATCTTGTAAAAATCTAAGAGAGAGCTGGAGCGGATTTTTCCTCAGCCTTTCCATTTCAGATCCTACGATGTCTGGACATTTTGGAGGTTTGGGGGGAATGAATTCTCCGTCATAGTAGAGACCCTTGATAGATGTTGCTCGGCTACTTGATACATATACCTCACTAAACACTACCGCCTCCAATGACGATCCCTTTGATTTGGCTATTGTTGTCCCATCACAGGCAACCAAAGGAAATTGTTTTCGTAAAACTTTAAGATGGTCATAGTAAATTTTACTTAACCGTCTGGTAATTTGTTCGATGGGAGTCCAGGAAAGATGCACATTTAATGGAAGAGTTCCTAAATTAGCATTTAGATATGATTTGCGTTTCTTTGCCCTAATTAATGAATTTTCGAATAGCATCCACGCCCGTATAACAGTCAAGTTGGTGTCAGGGACACTGCTACTTCCTGACTGATTAAAGCCCTTTGTTTCAAGAAGCATAATTTTTCCCGTTGCGCCGTTAAAAAGACCGTCTGGTATGTCTATATTTGTTGAAACAAAATAGTTTGCTTGCTCCTTCAGGTAAGTCTCATATCGCAATCCGTCACTATGTTGCTGTGAAAGTTTTTGGGCTTCAGTTAATAATTGTTGCTTCCGTTTCTGCTGCATTTACCTTCTATACGATCAGAAGCCACAGAGAGGTAGCCCCGAGTATTCAACGCGGCGTGAACAGCTTGGTTATGCTGGGCGCATTCATCATTACGCCGAAACAATCTAATTGCGCTAACAGGGGGTTGGTTGTTCGCGGTGATTTTGCGTGATTTCATCAGCCTAATGTCATCGTCATCCATGGTGCCCTCACTCGTGTTGTTTAGGGCTTTGCAGAACTCAAATTCACCTTGTTATCGCATTATTTCTGTCAACTCAAATATACGAAACTTCCTCCATAGATGATTTAAGACAGCTTCTTTTCTTTTTTCTTGCTCAAAAGGAAACTGACCGCAGATGGGGGGTAACTGACGAAGGTGTCCAACTACAAGTACAGATTTTCCTCCGAAATCTTGCTCATTTCCTGTAATTTGGCGAAGGCGATAGTCCATAAATGTAAGCAGTTGCAAACCGCTCAATGACACTTCATTAATAATAATCAATTTGACGCCTTCGAAGCGATACCGTAGTTGGCTTTTTACTTCTTCTTTAAGTTCTGTAATTGCTTTTGATTGTATTGGGGGAAGGTAAATTGCAGAACACATTGTCATGCCAAACACATTGAAGGCAGCCTTGCCCGTAAATGCTGTTACTATTACAGGTGGGCTTGTTTGGTCACGCCCCGGTTCCGCTCCAAAATATCGAAGTGCACTTTGCACTTTGCATAATAGCAGTTATTGCATGGCTCTTCCCGACTCCGGCCCCGCCGGAAAGAAACACATAAAATGGCGTAGTACTAGTTTTTATTTGATGCAAGGTATTAAGGACAATTTTTCTCTGATTATTATTTAACGATCTCATCAACTTGTAGTACTCAGTGTTATCGACGAACTTAGGTGGGAGAAACTGAGCAAATTTGCTTTTGTTTTTGTCAACAACGGAATTTGGATTTAACATAATTTCGGCTAGCTGCTCTTGATCATGCCTATGGATCTCCGTATCAATGTCATCCTCTGATGCACTTTCCTCATCTTCGTCTACAATTTCATCAACCAAATCCCGTAGCATATCTTCCGAGTAATTTTGATTGTAAAAGTAGATGGCTGACTTTTCCTCGATAACTTTTTTTTAATTTTCGGCTTTTCGTAAGATATTTGTTTGCAAAATTTCTTCTTTTTCGTTTCTCCATGGGACATATAACATAATTTGTTCCCTCCAGTAATTAATTGGATCTTGCTTTTTCGAATAATGTCTGAATCGTATAATTTTTGAAGAGATTTTCCGCTCTCTGATAAATCCAGTGCCGTCCAGCAATTCACAATAATAAATTGGTATAGTGCAGTCCTCATCCAACAATTCCTGCATGTCATAATTTTCGTTTTCTAAAGCATTTTCCTCAGGTTGGTTTGCACCTTTTTTAGATTTCGAGAACTCCCATGTCGATGAAAAATCAGCAAGGCAGAGGTCCTCAAGGTAGGTAGGTCGATTTACGTATCAATCAATCCAGGCACATAAATATTTTCAGAGTCATCCGCAAGATTTTCTAAATCTTCTTTTGATTCCAAAATGTGAGTCCTTTCGCCTGGTAGGGATGTGTCTATGTAAATCCCTGAGCGGAAACACTTTACATTTGGAATTCCAAGTAAAAACACTGCAGCCTCATGGGCAGATATTTCCGTTCCATTCCACAATACTTTTGCGTACTTTTCCAGCTTGTTGCATATGTCGATATTCCCATTGGCTGCACTGTTATTGATTCGTTTCAACAATTTTGACATCCCTCCATCCGATTTTAAAATGTAACCTACGCAGTATTTTGCACATGCGTATGTATCCAGTACAAATTGTACATCAATATTTGCTTTCCATGCACAAAGCAAAGAAGGATTGTAGTTATTAAAGAAGGCCTCATGCACTGCCCTTTTGTAAAACACTGTCGACCGTTTCAGATTGCTCCGTATTGCAAGCAGATATTCTTCCTCAGTTACTTTAAGCTCTCGAAGATATTCCATAAATGAGGGATTACGTTTTGGGTTCCGTCCTCGGGCATTCAAATCTAATTTAATTTTTGCCTCAAGTCTTCTTAATTCACTTTTCCTCTCAGAACTGATCGATTTGGGAAGTGGCTGCAAAATCATCGTCTCCGGAAGCGGAGGTTTTGGAAAACTGAACCGGCATTCTTGCCTTGATGATCTTCCTTTATGGCAGGTGTGAGTGTGCTTATGTATTTGGTAATGTACGTAACTGCTTGATTCGGTATTAAAATTCCGTGCACAAGTAATGTACTTGTCGATAAACTCGATACATTGCTTTTTAGATTCATCATTGCCTTCAATAAATTCGGAAGCGTTGGAGAGCCAGTACAGCCCATGCGAATGCGGAGATCCTCTCATTTGGAATTCCAGGCGATAAAAGAAGTCCGTAAGTTTATGCGGGGAAAAAATTCCATTTTCTGCTTTGAACAGATTTTTGAGGAGTGACTGGTAGCGTCTGTCAAAATGACGCATACATGTTACAGGATCACTGCGTATTAACTCATTTTTTTCGTCAGTTGTCAGATTTACCGCTTCCTCTTCCGTAGTATCCTTGTTTTTGAGCAATTTCGTAAGTAAAACCAATAGCTCCGACCACTTATTTTTAGCTGCAGACAGTGTAATAAATAGAGAACATTTCCCTAATTGTCGCACCATAGCAATCACTTTTTTGCATTTTGCAGCCCAGTACGAAGGAGTGGATCTGAGGTTTTTAAAAACAGTAAAACCTTCTTCATTTTCGACTATCGATTTTAAAAAGTCTCTACAAAGGAATTGATGGGCTTTGTAATTGCCTTCGTGTCCCCTCTTCTTCCCTAAATATGTAGTTACACACTGGCCAACCTTCTCATTAAATGATTTTTTAAATGAGTAGAGCACTTTTGTAGGTTTTCAGGCCCAGCGGTCATAGCATTATTTCCGATTTTGTTATATCTGTGTACGAAATTTTTCGATGACCCCGTTTCTTGACTTGTACCAGCATACGTTTCTGACCACAGTAAATAGTTTGGCATGCCATTTCCTCAGCGTTGTGGTCGGTAAAAATCGACAAGGGACGCTTTCCTTCACCAGGGGCAATTCGAATATCGGATAAAATGCTATAGTCCGTTTGATTGTGAATAAGAGTTTCTTCGGCTCCAATAATCTCTTCTGTTTCTCCTTTCTCAACGATAACCCCCTTCGTTTGCTCATCAGGTTGACATTGTTCATTTGATTGTATGGTAGTAGGGTCGTTCTCCTCGGAACACACAAAGTCGATTGATTCATCGGCCGATGAATAAGTACAAAAACGGTTGGAAATCTGAACATTTTCTTGTCTGTACAACTTTGTTTTAACAAGATATTTTGCTGCGTTGTAAATTTAAATGAGCAAACTGTTTCATGCATGTAGGCTTTGCGGTCACTCATTCGCCGGGCAAGCTGAACTTTAACGGTGGATGTTTCGCCAAATCTCCGCGGAATAATCTTTGTACTAATGTTGAGATCATTTTCAACATTGGCTACATTTCCCTTCAATTGTGATTGTTGAGCAAATCCAAGTGGTCGTATCTGCATAAATGGAATTCGCAGCGCAACGCATTTTTCCTCAAGAGGTGAAAGATTTTCAAGCACTGGTGGGATGGGACGATGGGAGGGAAGTCAAGTCCATTTGATAAAGCCATTCGCGGTATTTTTCCGGTGGTGATGCTGTTTTTGCATGCATAGCAAAACCTTGGATTTGTTACATGAGATGGGATTGGTGCGCTTTAAACAGATCGCATAAATGCTTCTGTTGCAAATTCCTTTTCATTTAGGTCAGAAATTACTATAGCGGCTGTTTGAAATTTGTATAGAAGTCTTCCACAACAGGGAAAAATATATTTTGGCTGAGCCCTAATCCCCTGATTAACTGACTGACTCAATTCATCTAACCACATTGACTTTTTCCGTTTGCGGTTTTGCTCAACGATGCGATCGAACTCAAGCTTCCTCCTTTCCGGATTTTGTCTTGTGGAGTGACGAGCAATTGCATCATTTGTACGTTCTATCTCTCTCAAATCTGGATTCAGGCGTACAGTGTGTGGAGCAGTTGAGTCGCGCTCCTTCTCTATAGTTCTAAATTAGGGATTTTGGCGTTTAGTTTTATGAGCAGCACTGTCACGTTCCTTTTCTTGAGTCCGAAAAGTTGGATTTAGACGGGCAGCTCTAAGGGCAGCAACGTCACGCTCCTTCTCTGGAATCCGAAATTTAGGATTCTGGCGTTCAGCTCTATGAGCAACAACGTCACGCTTCTTCTCTGGAATCCGAATTTCAGGATTCTGGCGTTAAGCTCTATGAGCAGCAACGTCACGCTCTTTCTCTAGAATCCGAAATTCAGGATTCTGGCGTGCAGCTTTATGGGCTGCAACGTCACGTTTTTTCTCTGGAATCCGAAATTCAGGATTTTGACGCGCATATGAATGACCAGCAGCGTCACGCTGCATCTCTGGAGATCTGAATTCTGGCTTTTTTCTAGATGCTTGATGGGCTGCGCTATTCGAACTGCGGAATCTGTTCTTGCTTGACGGTGAGCGGCCGTGTCTTTTTTCTGCTCTTGGGTTCGAAACTCTTCATTATCTCGAAGATTACGCATGCGCTCTCCGCTTTCCTTCCGCCGCTTCTTTTCCTTCTCTTACGCGGCATTTTGGTCAATCCACTTGTTTGCTCTAATTTATGCAATTCAATCTGAAAAATGGTAATGAATATTTCTTATATCATTTATATAGCAATATATTAGTTTACAAACTTTCATATTTCAATTCAATCCAAACACGACTTTTATTTCTTTCGTACCTTAAAAATTTATTTAAAATTTATTAATTTGGAAATTGCAATTAAATATTGCGGCTTTTCAACAACTACAGACTGCTTAGTCTAAAACAGTAACAATATTTTATTCGATGATTTATATGCTCTGGGCACTTTACACATATTAGCTGTAACTACTTATCATCAACTAGTAGCTGTTGTGTGGATCATCCGTAATATATATAGAACACAACAGTATTCATGATATTTATTGCAATCCACATTTAATAGTCCAAATGTATTAGATAAGGCAAGGTGAACAAAAAGTTATAATTAGTTGCAGGGGAATACCCACACCTTATTACTTCTCTCCTTGTCATTCCTGTTAAAAAGCATAGAATGAATGGGACGAATAATGATTAAATGAAGGTAAAAAATCAACAATAAGCATGCAGTAAGCATTTTGACTGAATAACTTTGACAAGTACCTGCAAAGTTGTAGTCTTCTCTTGTTGGAAAGGATCAACAGTTTAATGGTGGGTCTGAGGGTGTACCATGACTTTACCACCAAGGCAAGGAGAGCGTGCCTAAACCAAGTTACTTGGTTTCTATGGAAGAGCATGGACTAAGTAAGTTGTAATTCCTTGGTCGAGACGATAAGGTAACATAACAGATTGGATAGGGTATGCCCGATGCCCAATGCCAACTTTTCACTCAAAAAAGGCCCACCTTCACCCTTCACCGCTTGTATTGTATTAAGTTATCGGAGTAAAAAATTATGGCATTACTTGTATAAAGTTTTGGCCTCTACGTTTAAGTGCAATAAATACATTTCACGAAAATAAATTTTAAGCAGCGGCTTTTGTAGTTTAGGTTCTGAATGAAAATTTGGGACGTGGATTTCCTAATAAATAATAAATTCCTTGTAATTTAAAAGTTGTGCCCTGTATGTGATGTGTGTGTGTGCAAAATGCTGATTAGGATGCCCTGAAATAAGGTATTCGATTAGTTTTTTTTTTCGGCTCGGATATTCATTATCTTTTTGTCTCTCGTTTATCGTGTATCGTAAACCGTATTTTGTATAACTTGTTTTGTACATCGCATTTCGTGTTTTTTATACCGTTTTTTTGTATTATGTATCTTGTTTATCGTATGTTGCGCAAAGTATTTCGTATATTGTATTTTGTACATTGTATTACGTACATGGTATTTTGTATTTCGCATTTTAAACAACGTATATACTATTGTATGTATCGTTTTTTATATTTCGTATTTCGTATATCGTATTTCGTATATCGTATTTCGTATATCGTATTTCGTATAATATCGTATTCCATGTATCGTTTTTTATATTTTGTATTTTCCACATCGTACTTCGTATATCGTATTTCGTATATTGTATTTCGTATAATCGTATTTCGTATATCGTATTACGTATATCGTATTTCGTATATCGTATTTCGTATATCGGATTTCATATTTTGTATTGCGCATGTCGTGCAAAGCGAAGCATAAGCAAGAAGCAAGAAGCTGAACTTAATGGGTATTTTAGATGCCCCTGTGCTCACACAGGGCAAATAATTTAGACTGTATTGCATAAGTATTGCAAATTTAATTGCATACTGTCTAATAAATTATTGATAACTCCAAAAAGAATTGCTGAAAGACTAGCGAAACAATTGTTTAGCTAGCTAGTTCGATTTTTATTGCATTACATAATAAATCTATCATAATCATAGTCATATGCATGAACCATTATGTAATGTATGTTAAACATGAACTATAGAATCCTGCTTTTTTGGAACAGGTTCAGGTACGTAACAAATTTCAATCTGGATGCTACAATATGCATTACATCTTATTCATATTTACCATGCAGCGTAATACTTTCATACTTTGCAAAAGGCTTCTCCAACAGAGGAACATAAATATGAAAAATGCAATTATGTAGTGAGTCAGCTTTCAGTAACAAATGTGGTTTACAAATGTTATGATTATGACAAGCTTGAGATAAATCTTTACTTTTCATGTACTAGTCTCTATCCAGTTGAGAAAATGGGTGAACCTGGAAAACACGCTTTAGCTCTGCTTAAGGAATCTGCACAAAATGATTAAAAAATGAATTTTCCTAAACGTAAATTTACAGAGATTAGTAGTTGCGCATTGCACATCGGCTATCCCCCCAAGAGGGGATGCCAATTGCATAAAATCGGGAATCCTTTTTAAAATCCAGCGATCCGCCAGAATCTTCTACAAAAAGTGATATGTAAAATTTGTTTAACGACTGAATAATTGCGATGTAGCAATTATATGACAAAAAGCCACGCACACGAATTCATTTTCTTTGATTGGAATACCTTGACAGGTCCCTTTGCCAGATTGATTACCGCAGATCATGTCGGCGCTGACCCTATTCCGATATGCTCGGTTACACTGTTGGTTACAGACGACGGGTAAGTAACGTTGAAGATATCGAACCACCATTGGTCTTTCTTCCCTGTTGATTGTTCATGTTCATAAATTACTTGACAACTTTTACCTGTACGTAATCAATCGATCGTTTTATAAAATTTTATTTGATTCAAATAAGTCATCTAAGAGACCTATTGAAATTTTTGTAACATAGCCAACCTAATGTGACGGCAGTTCGCCCTGCAAAACTTTTACTTCACATTTTCCATGGTAGGCAAATCTGGAACAATTTTTTTAAGATTGAATACTTTTCAAATAATTCATAATAAACGTTTTGCAAAACAGTTGAAGTTATTCTCGATTCGAACTTTTCTGTAACGTTTTTATGTTTTAAATGAGGTTGTATGAGTTTTCCACTAAAATTATATTTCGAGCCTTTAATCTGGAATCTGACAATCTGACACACCTGACACCACCTGACAGACTCGCTGTAGCTGTCCATGATCCGCATATATTCTCGAATCGAGAATAAATAACTGGAAATTTTGCACTTCCTACTTCTGAGGACGGAGTTATCTCTCCACTTAAAATAAAATCTAACTCATACTAAGAAAGAAGCGGGTCTGGGGCGAAATGGAATAGATATACGGTTATTGATTGATTGATTACAATTCAATATTATACGGGAATTGTACTGTTTGGGTGGTTGATTACTCAGCTACGCCTGACTGTGGTAATCGTTGAACCCCTTCCCCTCTCATGCGCTCCTAGAACTACGGTCGGCCGTCCACAGGATTGGGTACAATGAGCCTAATTAATTAGGGAAGATAATATTGAAAGTTATTACATATAAATAAATCATAACTAGCTCTCTACAAGCGCAGAAGTAGTTAATTTGCTCGTGTACAGCCGTCATTACCCACTTGTTTGAAATCAAGGAACAGCCACAGAACGTCCGGCCACCAATTTGGAGGTAACATCTTGTCAAAAATACATTTAAAAAACGTTAAATAAAATGGAATTGGAATCGTTGAAAAAGCATATATTGACAGTCTCGAAAAAACGCACCGTTTTTGTGAATACATTTCTATGCGTACTAAATTTAAACCTCCATGGAAATTCATTCCGTCTGGCTTCTGTCCCTCCAGCGATCCTATTTTGCTAAAATTCATTACCAAGCAGTTAAGAAATAATATATGTTCATCCCATCCCATACCAGAGTTTAAAAAAATCCACTTACAGCCTTTTATTTCCCACAACCGCATGCTTGTCGCTTGGTGAAACGACGAGACTTTGCTGAGGGGCTGTCTGAGACGGACGTATTTTCATCAGATCCAATTACACTAATTTGACATCTAAACAGGTATGGCAAGCAACTATCTTGACGTGGATCATTATTTCCGCTGGTCCGGAATAAAATTTGAAGATCAATACTATCCAAAATGTGTTCGGATATCCAATCGGTCCTACAGACGTTGCCAGGAAGGGCACTTCCATTTTTTGGCGATGAGATTCCAAAGTAGTCATGATCACAATCTAAATTGAACTCCTCACACTGCATCGATATCTTTGAGTTTGGGATTGAAGTTGAAGCAAGTGACACTGTGAAATTGTCAGAATAAGATAAAGGAAAGTTTGGTGAGCGGAACGGCATGTATTTAGCAGGCAGTATTTTAAAACTAAATCTCTAGAAATTTTAATTTACCTTTACCTCGTCAAACAAATTACGGTCATCCAGGCAGAGAAGATTGAATGGCTTGGGATTTATGTCCAGCTTAATTTGGGCAAAAGCACCAGTAGGGCCTTCGGTGCCAACGTAACCAACAGAGCGCTATGCAAATGTATGGGGAAATATGCAAATCGAATATACTGTCAATTCATGAATTCATAAAAATATGGGCGGATGATGGCTGGCAAGATGAAGAGATGTAAGTCTATTACTAAGTTTTAATAAAGTTAACACAGCTACGGCAAACTGATCAATATGCGACGATAAAACGTACGTTAATTGCACAAACTACAACTGAATTTTATATTATAATTCATTCATTTATTCACGTTATTCAATATAATCAATTCATTTAAATAGATTCTCAATCCAATAAAAAATATGTAGCCTAACAATGTTTATGGTTAAACATTTCAAAAAATCGAATGAAATTCATTTCTGTGCAAGCAAATAGATTTTAAATTGCTTTCTACTTAGAATATGAAAAAAGTTACGCAAAAAAATACTAAAAAACTTTCGAAACCAAACAGCTAACAGTTATTAGTAATTACAAGTCCTTAATTTCGGCTTTCTTCTTTTGGAACCATTTCTCCAGTTCAAATCCTTCTCCGTTAGCAAGATCCGGACGAACCTGTAAACAAAACAAAATAAATTTACGTAAGTTAATTTGTATGCCAAGATTGCCAAGTTATCATAACTATTATACACTCCTAGGTTATATTTACCCAAATTAATCCGCACCAGCCGTCATTTAAAGTTTTCCGTTGGGCCCAACTACCAACAGCAACATTACGCATTGCTATGACATCACCAACATTAATATCCTTCTGACAATCATCGGGATTCCAAATGGTAAGTCCCACCTCGGAATGAGACATGTCCATCAACTTGATATCCCATTTCATCCTACCGGTTCCCGTTGTCACCGTCGGGGAAACTGCC
This sequence comes from Lepidocyrtus cyaneus, assembly GCA_034696785.1. Classification (NCBI taxonomy): domain Eukaryota; kingdom Metazoa; phylum Arthropoda; class Collembola; order Entomobryomorpha; family Entomobryidae; genus Lepidocyrtus; species Lepidocyrtus cyaneus. Next base: position 3,430 of record JAQIWX010000715.1, on the reverse strand, counting down.
AGCGCAACTGCAAGCACATCTTCAAATAAAAATACACTCATTTTAACCGGTAATTGGTAGAGACGCAACTTTAAAAAATGGATGAGTTTTAAATCTACAATTTAATACCGTTAACTTACCAATCAAAGTTTTGTTGGGAACGGTTTCCAGGTTCTGCTGATCAATATCACAGAAATCGAATGGGATTTCTCGAACAGTGCTGTCGTCATCAGCAGAAAAAACAGAAGTAGCCCAATTTAGTTTGATGACTAACGGCCATGTTCCAGTTGGATTCGCATATACTCCAGTGTCCTTGTCGACGCAGAAGTTCTGAATCCGGTAGACTCCATTAACCTTTAATTTAATTAAAAACAATAAATGACATATTATGAGATTAAAATTAACGGGTACTAAAAACTTCATTAATCAACGAAATTCATAAATTTATCCTTACCACGAAGCGCCTTTCAAACTGAGTTTTGCTCTCTCCCCAACAGAGGAACTCAATTTCTCCCGAGTTGTCTAGCCCGTAAAACTTAAAAAGGTTTTCGTTTGCCCTGGTAAATGTTATTTGGACAGTCAGTTCACCAGCCCTGCAAGCAAAAACAAACATAAAATTTAACGATATGTAAATTAGACAGACATGTTATTTAAATTCCATTAATTTTGCTATATCTATTTTTTACTAAACTGTTTTTCAACAGTCAACTCATCTACAGTTACTTTTATAGGTAACGGTTTCAAAGATTCGCCTCTCATTTGAAATTGAAGGTCGTCCTGCCGAGTATCCACATAAGTAGACGTATTTGATTTTGGAGCAAATCTCTTCCTTTTTGGGGCTGACATATGGCTAGAGGCCTGAGGTTTCGTAGAAAGCAGTCCATCTGATGAATCGTCTGAGGAGTCCAAAACGCTTAGCATCTTCTCGGCGGAAGTGGAAACGTCATCATCCCTCCATTGAATTTCATCATTTTTCTGCTCCTTAAACTTCCCAGATGAAAACCTTTTTCTCTCTCCAGTCGTATTTTGGGTCTGGGCTGATTCAATTTCCTCTTTTTCTTGCTTAAAAAAATTCACCTTGTTGGGGTGCAAAGAGACATCCACACTGTTTTGCGTTTTAGTTTGCGTCACAGTTTTATCAAAAAACACATTCTTCTTTTGAGTAGGAACGGTCTTTTTTGTTCCCGAAGCAGTTGGCTCCATGCGTGGGGTAGAAGTGCCCGCAGCACACTCGGCATCAACCCCCTTCTTTTTATCGGAATTGGAAACGTGCTTGGCTTGCTTATTTCTCGTCAGCATATTGGTTCCTTTGGTCTTTTAGAGGAAAGCTCAAAGACAAAATATTTATGCTTTTCTTGGGGCTGCGGAAAAAGTTGGTGTTTAGGCAGAGCCTACAGGTTCATGTTTTTCTGTTCCAATGGAAACATGAACTAAAATACTTGGTACTGGAAACAGTTTCCTTTTATAGGCCAGGAAAATCAAATACCCAGTTACAAAATGGTGTCGGTGTCACGGAAAATTTATTGGCTGCATCCGTTTAGCGTATTAGTCGAATCTGTTCTCTGAATTCTGTAGAGGTATTTTGTAATCAATAATTTTCGAATGAAAAGCACTAATCAAATTCATGCAAACGAATGATCACTAAATAGAAACCCAGATTTTTCTACTTGCCAAATCTCATGATGAGGTACCCAAATTCAAAATGTACATTGTAAACTACTTTGCCGTACATTGGCTCGAATTCATTTACTACAGTTTCTTCGTTCTCTTTTAAAGAAAATAATTCATTATTACAATTCTGTAAAAAAAAGTAAAGTACCCGTGCACATAAAAATTAATGATAATTTAAAATTCGATTTCTGTTTTTCATAGCGCTCATGGAGGAGGAGAAAAGGTTTGCACACATTCATTACATTTGCCAGTTTATGCGATGGGAGATTAGGATTATTTAAATGCATTGATATTTCATCATAATCCTGTCGTGGTTAGAGGAATTTACATTAGGTGCCTTAAATTCACCTGATCAGAGTTCTATTCCAAAACGACTACCTTAACAGTAATGAAAGGAAGCCTTACAATAAGAATAATAATACTCGAGTTCAGACGCTAATTGTACAGTTTATTTTTATCACGCTTAATATTGACAACTTTCATTCAAATTGAAAGTACATTTTTATCTATTTAGCTGTAGTTATTAACTTTCAGCGTAGCGTATTATCATGTCGACAGTCGATGCGACTGTTGCATGCTGCACGGTTGTATTTACATAACACCCGACTTAGAAGAAATTAATTTTCATAAAGTTGAGCAATGCTCAATTTAATAAATACGACCCTCATCGCAACTTATCTCGAATTATTTTTAATTCCGAAGAAAAAATATGAAATATGAGCATCAATGATACCCCATTTGCTACGAAGACGAAATCCCATAACAAAAATATTAACTTTTACCCATGGTTTACTTCCAGGTGACCTACGACGTTAGTATTAGTGACACTAAACTCAGTTTATCATTAGTACCTCGTTTAAAGTTTTTGCCAATTTTCGAAAATTGAACTTGATTTTTGAACAACTTCCAAGTGATCTACGACTTTAATATTATTGTTACTGAACTCAGTTTATAATTACCTTTCGAATGACACCCCACATCATATGGCTTAATTATATAAAAAAGTTTGACCTTGACCTTTGACCCACTTCCGGGTGACCTGCTTGGTCCGAGTTATCCCTCCATTCAAGGTTCCTCCCCCATTTCCCCCTTGTTGACTTGACCCATTAATTGATGGAGCTTCACTCTGAGCCCGGCTTCAACTTCCATTGTCATTCCGATTATTCCCATCATCATTTGGGTCAGCTCCCAAGTCTACTAACGGTATTCCGTTGTGAGTGGGCTGCCTGCTCGATTGGGCTGGTTTGAAGATGGTCATGTTGACCCTGTCATCTTTCCGCCCCAACCTCCTTCCGCTTCTTCCTCCCCACCACCGAAAAACAGTCACTACTCCATATATTATTGCAATTGCAATTAGGAAGACCACGGCAATTCGCAAGTTTGAAATGCTTGCGCTATTCTCCACTTGTCCTCCTAAAACAAAAAAAATTGTGTGTCATTCATGCGCAGTGGCCATGCTAAAATTTTGTGTGTCATTCTTGCGCAGTGGCCATGCTAATTATCTCTGTATCATTTAATCAATGATTATTACTAAACTCACCTCTTATAACATTATTTGCCGTGTGAGCACAGAGGCATCTAAAATACCCATTAACATCAGCTTCTTGCTTGGTTCTTATGCTTTATTTTGCAGGACATACGAAATACAATATACGAAATACGATATACAAAATACAACATACAAAATACGATATACGAAATACGAAATACGATATACGAAATACAAAATACAAAATACGATATACGAAATACGATATACGAAATACGATATACGAAATAC
>JAQIWX010000714.1:0-14180 GCA_034696785.1 Lepidocyrtus cyaneus | reverse complement strand
CTCATACCTAGTTGGTTTGCATATAAAACATGATATCATCATACATATCACCTTTTCATCCTACTTTTAACTTGACAGAAGATAAAGAAAGTAAAGAACTTTAGCTAGGTATATCTTTCTTCGAACATTCAACAAAGAGACAGGGAATCGCATTCCCCTTCCTCTTGAGCCTGGAGTTGACATCATTGCTAAAAAAGGTGCTTCAAGCTCAGAAAACAAGACAAAAATATTTTAGTTTTTGTTCTGAAAATAATAAGACAAGGTTGGTTGTCCTCCTGGTAGGTTTGGGTAGATCTTACTTTAGGAGGTGACAGATGTTTTTCCTGCGGCCGTTTTTGGCGCAGTAGGCTCCTTGGTAATCTTCCCTCGCTTCCGCTTCCGTCCAGAAGACTCCGCCGTAGAAGTGACATCCTCGGTATCCACGCTACTCGCCTTGTTATTTCCATCCGTGAATATTTCCTCCAGTTTTCCCGTTAGATGCAAATTTGCTTCCCTCCTCCGAAATACTCCCCATTTATGAAGACATATGGAAACGTGTCGTTGCCTGTCTTTTCACTCAGCACATTTTCGATGGAGACGCCAAGACTGGAGCGGCTTATATGCTCAATCTTATATTGCTTTTTCAGCTTGTCAAAGATCTGCAAAATAGAGTTCGGGCAATATTATCGTGTATCATTTCTATAAATTAGTTTGGTAATTCTGGAGCTATTGGGAAGTTTATATTTTGTACATAATTTGTCATTTTGTTACCTTCTGTACTTTAATACATGAGCCTCTTGTAAAAATCATGATTTGATTTTAGGATGTGAGACTCCGGACTTGTTTCTTCGCTGCCTTCTTCATCTTTGCTTCCAATTCCGCATTGAAGACACAAAGACGCGAGAAGCATAAATACACCTTACCGTACTCTGCTGGAGCCTCCAACAACAGTCTTGGGAAATAACCGTCCAAGGTTTTTCCAGCCGCTCGATACGTCTCACGGATACAGTCACTATTTGCCATATCCCCATCCATGATATGTCGGCTAAATAGCGTAAATTTATCTATCTGCAGCTTTTCCAGGAAATCGTAAATAATCGATGGAATGGAGGTTTCGTTCGATGGAAGGCAGTCCTTCACTATGGCCGATACCACATCTCCATTAGGGATCAAGATCAGAAGGTTGGCATGACCTGAAGTTTTCCCCTGCATTCTAAACCCAAACACGAGACAAAATGGTCGAGCAGCTATTTTCAAATATCGTTTGATATCTTTGACTGCAGACGACACGGTGATATTATCACTCCTCCAAAACTCGATTGGCCTTTGGCCCGATTGTCAGGACACAAGTAAGGATTTTTTTCCTCCGCATTTCGGAATCGAATGATCTTATCATACCTGTGAAGTATCATTTGCAAACATCAATTTTAGTGAAGCGGATCCTCAGTTTACTCAGTTGCTCTAGCGATTGGAATTTGCAATCAATCAGAGATGTTCACCACTACGTGATTCATACTTGCGTGCTTTCATTTGTTATTTGATTAGGAAGGCAGGTGGATGGAATGATAAAGTAGGAAATAAAAGTTGGCAGTGAATAGAACGGTATGCAAATATTGATAAAAAATGTTTCTTTCCTGTACATTTCTAAATTTAGTTAGTCAACAGTCAACAGCCATACTTTCTATATTTGTTTTCGAATTGTAAACTGGAGAATTAATCAGCAATCCCAAAAATTTGATTGTTATCTATTTTACTTTTTAGCAAACCATCAAGGACGACGAGGCTGACGATGATGTATGGTGAATAGGACCAGATAAAGTTGATATATGTATAAATAAGCACACATCCCACAATCAATGAATGATGAACAGGGAGTGGAGGAGCTCGGCCTAACTTGGCAGTATATATTATTTTGCTTTCACCCGAACTATGTAGCTAGAGGGCTATTAGTTTACAATATTTGTACAGTCATCTCTCTTCTCTCTCATAAGTCATGTTAGTATTCTATTCAAGAGAAATGAACTGAACTAGGCGGAAACGGGAGAAAGCGAGACTTGAATGAGACAACTTTCCTCTTTGATTAAAACAGGCAGATGGAGAACGACCACGTACTTCATGCCACTTTATCCTGACTCGTTATCTTCACATTTTACCTACTCATAGTCGCAACTTGCAAGACAGGTAGGGAGAAGGCCCAGTTGTCAGCTACAGCTTGGCTTGGAATATAAATAGCCTGAGAGTTATGCTGAAAGTGAAAAATCCCTCTCCATCTCTCTCTCTCACTGCTGATATGCGATGTCAAAGCACATTTCAAAGAATGGTAGTAAACTACAATGCAGACTGTAGATGGGAGATGGATTGTCATAGTTTGTATGTATTATTGGGGTTTCGCTCAGAGAAACTCTTGTGCAAAGGGAAAGTAGTTGCCACTACTGCCTACTCCAGATAAAGACAGAAATCTTACTACCTTTCATCCTAACTTTCTCCCCCTAATTATTTCCTTCTTTCCTTCATATAGCATTTAATTGAATGGAATGAGTATGATCACGCTGAAATTTGGACTGCAACATACCAGGCTCCCCTGACCGACTCGAACACAGCTCCATGGTGTAAATCCACCCTTTTAACTGCCTCATAGGGAACTACTAGAAATTGGCGCGCGCTACGCTGCGCGAGATACAGAAGAATTATGAAATGCAGTCATGTACTATTACCATTTGTATATAAAAACAATAGTCCTTTGCCGGGTGAAATGTTTTTACGTAATTGTATGCAAATGTCTACCTCAGAGCTCACCCTCCGCATGTACCGTCTTCCAACTGGGGTTAATTTTTACAGCTCCGGGACCGTTCCCATGTTGTCTAGTACATCGTCAGCGGGAATAGGATTACGGTATAAGAATAATGTATAAATTATTAGTATACTGAGAGCTATCTGGTTTTTGATCAGATGATTTAAAATGACCATAAAATAATTTATTAATTCAACGCCCTTAAGCCAAAATCTATGTTAATATAAGAGTTTATCATATTATCATAATATTTCACTATCATTATCTAATATTATACAAAATCTTGATATAAAATAACAAATCTTAACTACCATATCAAATCTAAACTACAACATCAAATCTTAACTACAATATCAAATCTTAACCACAATATCAAATCTTGAAATACAATACAAAATTTTAAAATATAATACCAAATCTTCAATACAATTCAACTTTTGAAACACAAAATCAAACCTTGAAAATCAATACCAAATCTTGAAATATATATAATTATTCCATTTTTATTGTTAATTATACCTATACCACTCATTCATTTTTAATATTTTTGTTACTGCTATCAGCAATATACATATTATATAAACGTGTTAATACTTATGTAATTTAATGCACTACAACAGGTCGTTATCGGATAATACTTAAAAAATTTCGGCCTAACAAAATAAAAATCTTGTTTCTGCGAATCATACAACATAGCACCAATGTATTTTATATTATTTGTTACCTACTGTCATAAATATACATAAAATATCAACGTATCAAAACTGAAAACCCTAAAGAGCCAAAAAACCTAGTTAAAACATATTGACATATAATGTTACGTTGTAACTAAATCCAAATACTTAAAAGCAAAAACGGTGAAAGAAGCAAAAAGTGTAGTACTCACTCATACTCTTTTTTAGTTGCGACAATCTAGAACGGGTTGTCGTTGTTTGTAGACTGGGGACTTCCAGTTTCATTTTCCTTTGTCTTGTCATTAGCTTCTGCTTTACCATCCAGTTGATTAGAGTTCTGATTTGGGGCAATTTCCTGCAGTTGAGAGTTGTCAAACAGATCCAAAGCCTGGCTACATGCTGCATCCTCCTCCGCGTCTTTTTCACGTTGCCTTTCTTCAATTCGTTTTGCTTCCTCAAGTCGACATTTCGCTTCAGTTTCTTTCTTCCATTTTTCAGCCATGCGTTCAGGTTTCTTAGGATCAAACCCAGGATTCCCTAATCCGCATGCGGTGCAAAAGCAAGTTCCACCTAAGCAAATAATTATGATTTACCAAAGTTTTATATGCAGTGAAACAAAGGGCAAAATATACAGATTAAAAACAGTTAAAATATATAAACTTACAATCTAAAAGAAATCCGCACAGTTTACACTGGGATGAGTATTGGTTACTATTTCCCACGTTATATGGAAATGGCTTTTGACACGATGGACATTTCTCCGGACGTTCATAGTAGGCGTTTCGTATACGGAAGCCGCAGTGACGACAACATCGGTGTGACCAAGACGAATCCCACTGTATTGGAAATGGCGAGTCTAAAGGGAACTCTCCGGATTCATTTTGCGCAGTACTTCGCCCTCTTTTGGCAGGGGACAAAGAATTAAACGGCATCTTTAAAATCAGTAAAAACAATAAACGGATTAGTAAAATTTTCAATTATAGTAAATCTGCAAAACCTGTAAAAATGTAATTCTTAAAATTAAATTGTAAAATATATTGTGAAAAGGATAATTACTTGAAACTTACCATAACGATAATAACCTTTTGGATAACAAAAACCTTTTTATTTGACCCAACCAAAACTGAACACCACACTGCATTTAGTACCAAAATATATATGATGACTATTTCTACACGTCAATATTATTAGTTTCGCTTCATTGCGTTCGATTCATTACTATTTTACTGATAGTCATGTTGCAATGTTTTTTTTACTTTTTAATTTTATTTTTATTTTTAGTGTACCCAAATGATAGAAGAAGCTCCAAAAGTTAAAAAGATCTAGTTGTTTTAAGCATTAAAACTTTAAGGTCGTGAGTAGTATCTAAATCGATCCGCTCCTGCTGGCTGACGAACACAGACTAAAATATTTTTGAAGTTTTTACTCACTTATATTAGTTGACTTGCAGAAGATACTTACTGCTGAAGACAGTCAAGTTTTAATTTCAAATTGTATCACATTCACATTAGAAGAATTTTGGAAATTTAGTGTGGATTTAGTGTGAATTAATTTTGGAAACTACAGTGGTTAATCCTGAATTTAGTTCCTAAAAAGCTAATTTTTATTTTCAATTTCATATCTAGTATCAATATCTTAGTTTTATGCTTTAGAAAATAATTAATCAACGGAAGTCTACCGATTTATCACAACAATTCATCAAACACATAGTTGTACGCGTACGTACTCTCGTCGTTTTCAAAAATCTGTCCCTGTGTTGCCCCCTCTCCAATCTCAATAAACAATCCTCCATTGCTTTTAACTCGAGACAACGCTGTGTAGAACTGACCATGAGCAAACACCGGTTTGGGTAAGTAAACGCCAATTTTATCAAATGTTTGACCCTGTGATTTGGTTATGGTCATTGAATAGGCAAGCCTAATTGGGAACTGTTTTCTTGAAAATTTAAAAGGAACGTCCGCGTCCTTGGTATCAAGGCACAGTCTTGGAATCAATACGCAAGATCCTTTTCGATCACCAATCAAAATACTACACTGAAGAATATTGTGGCTCATCTTCTCTACAATAAGCCTGGTTCCATTACAAAGACCTTGTTTTGGATTAAGATTTCTTAGTAACATCACGCAACACCCTGCTTTTAAATTTAGTTTGTAAGGTGGCATACCCATAGGCACTAATGAATTGAGGTATTCAACTGGAACTATACTTTCTTCACCCTCCGTTTCGCAATCTTTAATGGTGTCGATGCTGTAGTAAGTCACTGTCTTTCCTGGCAAAGTATTTAGAATACGCTCATTTAGTTTCAAGGTATCTTCATTTAATGGACACAAAATTGCCCTTGACGCAATCTCTTCTCTTGATAATTTAGCAATGTCTTCTCCGTAAACATCCTTCACAATGTCATTTGAAAGTACGTTGGTTGGGATAGAAACATAGTCTGACCTTTTCCCATCGAGACTTTTTCCAGCACCAACTGCTAACAGCCATTTTGAAAATTCGATTTCGTCTTTGTTTACTCTCATATTTGCAGTCAGTGTTATCTCCTTGAAACATTTCCAAATTGAGCTTTTCTTTACACAGGATTCAATTATTTTTAGTCGATTAGCATGTTTTATGACGGGGGCTATTAGTCTTGTACTCATAGAGATTTTATCCCAAATGATAAGTTTTGTTTCTTTCAATAACTTCCAAGCTTTGGAACCTTGTTTAATACTGGAAATGGATTCTGCTGTAATATCAAATGGCAGACCAAACCCAGAGTGAATTGTTTGGCCGTTTTTTAAGAGAGTTGCCGCCAAGCCTGTTGGGGCCACCGATTTAACTCTTTGTCGTCTTCCTAATAAGGTGCAAGTTATCGCTCTGTACAAAAACGTTTTCCCACATCCTCCAGCTCCGGATAAGAAGAAGCATTTTTCAGAAGATTCTCCGTCGATAGCCGCCATGATTTGATTAAATGCATCTAGCTGCTCTTCGTTCAACATAGCTTTGAGCCTTAGACCTTCGTCTTCTTCTGCTTGTACATTTAAAGTAAGATCTCTAACGTCAACAAAGTTTGTCGGACTTTGACCGCAGTATTTAAGACACGACGCCTCTTTATGTGTCGAAAAGAAATCCTCTAAATCCAGCAAACAGTAGTTAAGAGCAAGTTCTACATCTTCATATTGATAAAGGTAATCTTCTATTAAATCGGCTTTAAACTGTTCAAAGAGAGCTATTGGTTGCGACGGACATCCTATTACACAAATATATCCAAAAACCATTCTAAGCTGCGAAGGCATTTGGTAAGTAACAGCATCAGCCATTGTAGTTATCCAACATTTGTCGTCTTCCAATAGGCCATGCTTCAAAGCGGCTTCCGCAAAGGTGTGATACGTTTCTTCATCAACCGTCTTTAAATCTTCATAACAGGTCGCACCTTTTACGTGTAAAAGAAGTAGTCTCAAAGCGTATCGTTCTGTTTCTTTTGGACTGACCGTGTACATGCGCGAGATTACTTTTTCACTCCCTCTTTTTCGTGGTTTGTACATTCCTTTGGAAAACGTGAAATGGTGAGGAATCTCCCTATACAGGTATTGGCGAGCATCAGCGTATTCCTCGTTTAACTTGAACCAAGCCAGCAAAGTAGTTTTTCTTTCTCTGGCTTGTTGTAATGCTTGACCAACATCAAAGTCTTCGCTGTCATCAGTTCTAAATTTAATAGTTTGTTCATCGGGTAGATGTACCGCAAGGCGTATAACGGTGTGGGACATTTGCTCCATACTGAATTTATTAATTCGCCACATTGCTTCAGGAGCAGAGAGATACCTTGTGTCCATGTATACGGAGATTTCGTCACGGTCCAGATACCTTTCTCCTGTCTTCTGGTCAACGCGAACTAAAGCTGCATCATGCCCCTTGTAGATATATTTGTAAATATATTTTACACTCTTAATGGACGAACATATTTCAACATTAATGTGGGCGTTAAATTTCTTGCAAAAATACTTGTTGTATGGTACCACCCATTGATTGCTTAGCAGTTTTCCAGATTTTGTGGTTACAGCGCGTCCATCATTTCGACGTCGATACTCTGGATAGCCATTTGAATTTATCACAGTTGCTGGGCAAAAATCTTTTGGGAATTTCTTTTTACAAACCAATTCATTGTTATCATTTTTTTCCATACACGGGGACGATGGATTGAGTTTTCCGCATGGACCATGCATCATAGATGTTGAGATGATATTGTACAGAATAGGATCTTCAACGCTGTCTGGGATTTCAGCACACACCACTCTGTCGACGTCTTCCGGTTCCCGCAGTTTGTCGTTGTCTTCTAATATGAAGAGCATGTGGCAGTGCGGAAGTCCTCGTTTTTGAAACTCAATTACAGATTGATAACATTTCACATTCCCCAACGCTTTTCCTTTGTTCATATCATCTAAAAACTGCTTTAATTTCAAATGGAAAACTCTAGCCACCACGTCAGGTCTGTCTATTGAAGTTTCATGCGGCAGGATAGACTCAGTTATTTCGGCCCATTTCGGATTACATGTAAACGTGATGAATAGATCGGGCTTTCCATTTTCTGCTACCATTGCCATTGCATCTTGAAAACTTTGTTGGTATTGCCGCTTGCCACCAGTAAACGATGAGGGAAGAATAAACAACTTCCCGGGCTTCAGGCCTTCTTTGTCTGCTTTCTGAGTCACAAAATCCATTAAACCCTGGTATGATTCAACACGTAGTTTAGCTTGTTCTTTTCGAATCCAATGTAGACGATCACCTTCTATTTTTAAAAATGCATCCACTACATACATTTGAGTTAGTTTAGATGAGTGAAGTAATGGATTGAATTGAGTCCGATCTTGAAGTCGATAACAATAATAGTCGCACATAGAAATTTTCTTTTCACTATCCCCAGTCTTGTAAGTCCAGCCCTCGTCTCCGCTAGGAAAAAGTATTGGATAAGTCATAGGATCCAGGTTTGGATCTGTAATTCGCAGGTATTTCAAAGACTCGTTGTTTCCCTTGGGGTGGATACATATCTCTCGTTGAAAGTCCTCTTCGTTGTCTTCGCCAGACGTAAATATTGCAGCTACTTCATTGGTTGCTATAGGAAGGTTGTATCTTCTCGGGTCATACTGAGGATGCTTGACCAAACGCATTTCTACATCTGTACTTCCTGTGTCTTTCACTACTTGCTTCATCATCTTGTAAGCGTGGATATACGGGTTTAGTCGCGTCAGCACTTGTTCGATGTCTTCCATAAATTTCATTCTGCATTCGGAATTGTGTTCATTATTAATTCTTGATTCATTTGCAGAATCAGGATCCAAGAAATATAACTGGGAATATGTTGGCGTCTCCGATCCTATAAAAACAAATGTATATGTGTTAAACTTCCTGGCAGATCATGCTATAGACAAAATGAGTACAGAGTTTTATCAATATGTATCCCTACCTTCAATAGAAGCAAATTCAGAAATTTTGTGATACACTTGACCATGAATTACAAATGTGAGCGGTCCAGTCCATTTTTGTTCAACCAGTTTGTAACCGAACGAAACAAAAGCAAAAGCGCAGTTGTACTGTCGAATAGATTGGCGGAAATGCTTAGCTTCTGAATCTTCTCCACTTAGCCAAGATTTAAATTCAGCTGGGTAAATTGATAAAGGCGCTATTGCAATATTTCCACTGTTGCAGCATAAAGAGAACGTTTTTTTGGCTGTCAGCTCTCCCACAAAGTGTTTGGCTCCACACGAAATACAGACAACATCTAGACGTCCTACGCTATATACCTCCACTGTTTTATCTGGGTTTCGGGCAATGTAAAGAGATGTTGGTGCAGTTTTTCTTTTGTCACGAATGGATTGCTGTTGTTGTCTGTTTTTCTCACGACTTTGCGGAGTTGCCCTTTGTTCAGCAGCGGATTTTCTCATTGTGTTGGTACGTTGCACACATTGCTCAGGTGTTTCAGCAGCAATACGGGCGGCTGCGACAACTCGCATAATCTCGCAACGTTGTTCATGTTGCTCAGGTGTTTCAGCGGCACGATGGGAAGCTGCGGCAACTCGTTCTTGTTCATTTATTTGCTCTTTTTGCTCCTTTGTTTGCGTAGCACGTTTTTCTCGTGCCCGATTACGATTAGTTTCTAACCGTTTGTTGCGCTGATCTTCGGTCTCCCTTGCACGGCGTTCGGCATCGTATTTTCTTCGTTTTTCTTTTCGTTCTTCGTCAGTCTGACGCTTACGTTTCAGAGGAAAGTTAGTTGGAACATGGCGAGTTACAATCCATTTTTCATCCATCCATTCATCAGAGCTTTCGTCATCATCCATTTTGAACCCTGCAATGGTTAAACAAATATACATTGCAAGTATATACCTTGATATTTAAAGTTTTCATTGGTTAGGATCAAGGTAGTTTGGTTAGGATTGATTTTAGTATTTAAACTAAAATTTACCCTGAAAACCTCTTCTGACTTTGTGTCCATGTGATTTTTTGTTGCTAGATTTTTTAGTAACAGAAAAACTAAAAATTATGCGGACAGGCTCTACTAAAGTTTTAGTTTTATGTGTTGTTTGATTTTTTGCTCAACAGTCACCACAACAGGATCTTTTATGTTTTTAGTTTAGTTAACAAAAAATAGCTTTTTAGTAATACTTAAGTTAAATTGTAATATCAAAGTGAAATTACCTTGGTAGTAGAATTTAAAAAATTTTGGTCGTAAATTGAATCCAACGGCTATTGCAAAAATTTCACTAACTTTGTTTCTTACTTGGAGTTTGGTGTCCCACAGGAAATTTAAGAATTGTTTAATACGACGTGCTCTGGAAGATATCTAAACACATACTGATGGATCGAAAAGTTTAACAACATGATATTATGTCACATCATGGAAAACATTTGAAGTTTTCATGGCTGTCAACTTTACTTTTTAATTTTGAAAAAAATAAATTTAAAAAAATGAAAACAGATGCGAGAGCTGTCATTTCTTCTTTCAATTTTTAGTTTTTAATCCGTAACTTGAAGTTTTAGTTTCCATGGTTCAGTTTTTGTTTGTAGCTGGAATATGTACCATGACATGACAATTTTACCTGCTAGTTTTCAGTTTCTAGTTGTCAGTTTTTAATTTTTAAATTGGCGTTTCAGTTTAATTTAATGAAAACTAAAAAAACGTTTAGGAGCTGTAATATGTTTCTTTAGTTTTTAATTTTAAATTTGTAACTTAAAATTTCAGTTCCTAGTTTTCAGTTTCTAGTTTTAATTTTTAGTTTTCAGTTTCTAGGTTGGGTTTCTAGATTTCAGTTTCTAGTTTTCAGTTTCTAGTTTTCAGTTTCTAGTTTGGGTTTCTAGATTTCAGTTTCTAGTTTTCAGTTTCTAGATTTCAGTTTCTAGTTTTCAGTTTCTGGTTTGGGTTTCGAGTTTTCAGTTTCCTTTTTCAGTTTTAATTTCTAGTTTTCAGTTTTAATGTCTAAAATTAATTAAATTTATAATTAAATGTTAATAATTAAAAGTACGTTTCAATGTAGACGATGTCGCATTAGTATTCAGATTTAAGTTTTCAGTTTTTAGTTTTCAGTCGCATGCATGCAATTTTGAAAACTAAAATATACCATGACAGGCTCTACCAAAAAGTTAGATTCTAGTCTGTAGTTTTTTGGTTTTAGTTTCAGGTTTTTAAGGTCGCTTCAGTTTTCAGACATTAGTTTTTAGTTTTACAGATTTTACTTTTCAGTTTGTAGTTTGTAATTTTGAAAACTAAAATTTACCATGACAGGGTCCACCAAAGAGTTAGTTTCTAGTTTTTAGTTTCGTGGTTTTAGTTTCAGGTGTTTTGATGAAAACTTGAAAACTAAAATTTACCATGACAGGCTCCACCAAAGAGTTAGTTTCCAATTTTTTAGTTTCTTGGTTTTAGTTTCAGGTGTTTTGATGAAAACTTGAAAACTAAAATTTACCATGACAGGCTCCACCAAAGAGTTAGTTTCTAGTTTTTAGTTTCTTGGTTTTAGTTTCAGGTGTTTTGATGAAAACTAAAAAAGGAAAAGTGTGCACACCAACATATATACTACGTTTGCTCCTTAGTGTATATAGATTGACTTGAATATTCAATGGCTCTGGGCCTCTAGAACCACATCATGAACCGGTTGTAGTGGGCTTATCTGATTCGCTATATCGAGGAACACTCTAGGATCTTTTTCCCGATTGTTCATGATGACGTAGAGGCTATATATACGTATAGGCTTCTGGTTGGAACTGATACTTCGACGGACTCGGGCTATTTTTCTTCCCACGCGTATATGACTACTTCATTCTAAAAGTTCCATTCAGAAGTTTCACAAATTTAAATATATGATCTTTTTCATCCAATTTGCATGTCCATGTACAATATACTGCATAAAATTGTTTCCATAGTCTATGCTTCCTCAACACTGGGGATGAGTTAGGCATGGGGTATATGGGAATGAAGGCATTTACTACAGCACTTCCTGTTTGAAATTAAAGAGCCAGAGCTGGTCCAGTTGAAGGCGATTGACTTGGCTCGTCTGCCTCCAAGAGCTTCTGCGGGAAGACCGAGTTCAAGAACCTTCGAGCGAGTGAAGGCCTCCGGAACATGTTTCTCGTTGTCAAATCCACATCCGGAAGTCAGGTGCTGTGTAATGCAAAGTGTGCTGAGGGGGATGAAGGGGAAAATTTGGGGGAGGGGAACATGAAGAGGAAGCAGGATGCGAGTTTTCTTTGTCAGCTCCAGGGCTTCTCCATCTGGCACCTTTAATTATCATTTCAAAGTAACTGTAACTCAAGATTTTGTTTATGCAATAATCACCAAGAAAAATTTATTAATTCTCAGCTCATCGGTGTTATCTGCGCCATACTTGGTTTCTCGGCTCACGTGAACTCATCCTGGGTCAGTAATAATAGATACCGGCTTTGCCAAGACCCTGACAAGCCTCGCTAACCATGTCAGGACCACTGATCCCAAGGCATTCCTGTCTTGTACCCGGTGCAAACTTTTAAAGTATGATTCTGTAAGTTTGAAAATATATTCCAAGATATTCAATGTGGCGGGAAATAAGAATGGAAAGAGGATAACCAAATAAATGATACATCAATTAATATTTATGCGAATTGAAATGACTTTTTATGTAAAATATGTTTGTTGCAAAAATACATGTAGCCGTTACCTTAAAGAGGGTGCTAGTGCTTTCTCTAATGACCCCATCCACCAGTTTTGGTTCTACGATACACGCCGGAAGGCATGTTACCAGACACAATCAAGAGGCTACTGCCCAGTTGGGCTTACGCTGGAAGTGACCCACGATTCCGTTATTCCAAAATGCAGGAAAAAAATATGCTACAGTAAATTAACAAACTTCAGGTCATTCCTAACGTGCAAACCAGGTAACCACAGCGGGTCCATTATTACGTGGGCATTGGATAAAATAAAATTGTAATTAAATCGTTATCATCATTTTTGTATAAATAGAAAAAATCAATATCACTTTATTTCATTACTTGAAGGCTTGTCGCGCAATAAGATCTACAGTTATCATCATCATCAACACGAGAACACTTTCCAAAAAAAAAATCAAACGCTACGTAGTTAAATTGAAATCGCTCTCTTATGGATAATTTGTGTTTGCACTGAATGAGGCATATTTACAGGGGCAAGATCATCATTGTCCCTTTTACGGCTACAATTGCAACATTTGTTGTAACATACACAAATGCATGTATATCTATCTGTGATTTATACTTCCATCGACATAATATAAACTCTATTCCAATTTTTTAACTCGTTTTTAACCAATGAAAGTCCCGGCAGAAGCTGTAGGTTGAACTTGCACATGGGTTTGACTTCCAAGGTCATACGCAAATACGACGGTGTTTGTCTTTGTTGTTGAAGCAGATGCGACGGCTTCCTCTGGTTCTCCTTCGCCAAATGTTGATGATTCATCCGCTTTGGGCTCCTCGTAGTTATCAAAGCCCAGGGATGACATGGCGAATAGGATATATTCACCATTGATCGTCTTCCGCTTTTCCTGATGACAACGGTCAGAAGCCTCTGAAGTAATCTTCTTCATCAATCTCACGACATTTGCAATAGGTAGCGAACAAACCTGTTCCCTTATATATCCGGTAGGCTTCTCATCCTCTCCATCTCGACAATCTAAAATATTGAATAACAGTCCACATGTAAGGATTTACTAAAATATTAACAGAAATCATCGGTATATCATCAGTCAGTCTCTAGTCATTAGATTCTAACAAGCAATGAAGAAATATGAATATTTTAATGGTAAAAATATTGCTATAAATGTTTGAAAGTCTACGAAGGACAAGGACATCGAGCCACAATTATCCAAATACATGTACGTACCTCATAAAACTCGAATTTAATTTATCTAAAATTACTAAATTACCATCATCGTCATCGTCCGCAGTACAGGAGCTGTCACGCATATGCAGTTGGTGTTGATAGGGGGTTGATGAGCCTAAATCATCGTTATCGCTGGCGCTATTCATCTTTAAAATTGTTATAAAACTGCATCACCTTTTTTTCCCTAAAACTATGAATGCTAACCTAACCATGGTCAATTTTTTTTTTGAAATTAGGATGGGTTAGGGGTGGGTCACTAGGTTGGTTAGGATGGGTTGGGATTTCGGCACACTTCCTGTTCCACCTTGCCAACCTTTGGTCCCCCAAACTTTGACAAGTGCAGGTGATGATGTCGTAGTTTGAGAAAATCAGC
>JAQIWX010000713.1:0-14194 GCA_034696785.1 Lepidocyrtus cyaneus | reverse complement strand
TTAACTTCTAACAACGTTTTACTAAAGTCCATGACATTCAGGATTAGGATGCGCGGAAGGAATGAGTTTAAACTCTGGACGTAAACTGAATATGTAACAGAAAGATGCGCTAGTAACAATCTTCAAAATTAACTGTCCTGAAGACGAGGCGACGACCTTTGAAGTTCGAACCAAATACATTATGCTAGGTAAAGTTTGAGAGATCCAGCAACAGACGACATCTTTATCCCATTTTATATTCTGAGCATTTTCTGAATGCGAAGTTATATCATTTATCATTTAATATACTTTTCGCACAAAATTAGTTAAATTAAGAGGAACTTATTGGTGGTAAACACACTTACTATTCGCCAGCAGTAGTTCTTGTAAGAGTACTGCCGTAATATCGGTATTAAAATATCTTATTATTATCAATTTGCAGAAACGAAAGACCCATTTCGTGTAAGAAAAATCGAGCCATGGAATTCTGTTCGGGTTACCATCAGCATTCCAAAGGAGGCTGCCCAGAAACTCAAACTTTTGGCTCAACAGGGGTCAAATGTTCTTCGTTCTATGGGCATTCTCTCAGTCCAGGTGGAAGGTGATCAGGTAAGCGTCAACTTACAATTAAGTGATTCGGAAGTGACCAGTGTCATTATTAGAATACTACCCTACTAATGCTATTCATTTGGTTTTTAGGTGATCTCGCTGACATGGGCAGCCCAGAACAATGAGCCGACTCAAGTCCTCATACGGCAAACAAATGATGAGGTGGCGGCGTCGTCGGGGACGTCCGGCGTCTCCTCCTCATCACTTCCTGCTTCATCACCATCTATCTCATCGATTTCTTCGTCTGTGGCATCCATATCTTCTCCCGTTCCACACACTCCTGGATCTGTAGGGGATGTCAGTGGGAGCGCAGTCACCCTGGAGATGTTTTCATCGTCATCACCTACGTTGGCATTTCGAAGTCCAAATGTAGTTGCACCCAGTGGTGAGGCGATTCCTGTTTTACCACCAAAAACATCTGCGGCTGGTGTTCGTCCTGCTTTTGGAGGCCCATTTCCGTTTGTCAGTATGGCGCATGCTGCACAGGCAATACAAAGAAATGAATTTACTCCTGTGTTGAGCTGTAACAATGTCGTCGTTAGTAATAGTAACATTAGTGGTAGTAATACAGCAAATAGTACAAACAGCATCGCTAGCTCTATCCCTTCATCATCGATTCATCCAGGAGCAGTTAAATCAGTGCAGCCTCCTCAAATGCATCTCTCCTCATCCGCGATTTCCAACAATCCTCCGTCAGCATCTGGCACACCTTCGATTGTCAGTACTTCTGCGTTGACGACTGTAAATGTGAACAGTGAATCGCATGTCACCAGATTGATAATAGAGAATCCCTCTGGGTTGAATTCAACGACACAAATGGTCGGCGGCAATGTGACAAGTTTAGGAATGAGTAGTAATAATCTAGCTAATAGTCAAGCCGGCCCAAGTCAGAGCTTACAACTTCAACTTGTGAATGTTCCACCGCCTTATCCTGGTGTGAATACGATTAGTTCTAATCATAGTTTAAGTAGTTCTAGTTCAAATCCTAGTGGTATCTTAACCAGTAACGTTCAAGTGCGACATTCACAGCAGCAGGCCTCGATATTGAGCAATGTTAGCGGCTCATCCTCATCTATTTCCAACTTGCCAACTATCAGAATGGTTACCTCCATGGCAGATTCTTATCCTCTGATTGATAGAACAACGGGGGGAATTATTAGTAATGAGGTGCCTTCCCTAGCACCTATTGCTAATATCAGTGATAGTACTTCAGGTATTTCTTCATTGGCGCAGCCAGTTTCAAGTCCTCTTTTAGTAAACCTTCTTCAAAATAACGATGCTCCTTCTGGTTCATCAACAACCTCAGCCAACACAGATGCTTACAATCAACAATTGATGCAGAAGAATCCAAGTATGGCATCTCGAGTGGTGACAGCCAGTAGTGATAATCCCCAAGGAAGATATTTAATCCAGCAACAACAGTTGAAAAAGACAAAAAGAGGTCTCAGTATGGATGGTGCTTGTTCCTCCCTTCCAAAATCTGTCCCTGTCAGTGGCGCAATTAGCGGTTCGGATTCTGCTCTGCCGACTACTATTCCCCAAGCTGCTAGTGGGACTGAATCTTTTCAGTTTGCATTACCGTTGCCTTCAGATAACACAGTGACAATGAATAGAGTCAGTATCCCAGTAGCATCACAGAACAAAATTGGAGACCCCCTTTCAAATCAAAAGGGAACTGAACAAAATTCCCCTGCTATTCTTCAAAGACGGACAATCATGCAAGGGAATATCCGTATACTTGATCAAGGTTCTGGCCAAGTACGAACCATTTCACTACAACAGCAGCAACATCCGCCCCCGCCACCATATCCTTCATCCTCCATCCCCACTACGGCGTCAGCACAAGGAAAGACACATTTCGGGTCGCCCACAACTCATGGCCATGGCCAACTCAGTTGTAGCCCTGAACAAGTGGCAATGGCAACCTTGACAAATGGCCCATTGCTTCAGTCATCGTCTGAACTGGGTGATTGTAATGACGTTTCAAAATCTCAAACTGTCACTTTGGTTCAGCCTGATGAGCATCAGACGATGGATTTTGACGCTTCGAAAACAACAGCAATGGCGTCGTTAGTAGCGGACCAATCGCGTACCTTGCTTCCAATTACTACAGTGAATATAGTTAGTAAATCTGCGAATAAGCCTAGTTCAACTGTAAACTTTAATAGTAGTAAGGATTCAGATACTAAAACTTTCATTCCACCTCCTCCTCCTGATCCTCGAATATCGTCACAAGTTCAAAAGATGCCCCAAGGTGGCAATAATTCAGTCAGCATAAAAAACTCAACATCCAATTTGGTTGTGCAAACAACAAGTTACAATACAGACGCCAAATTGTCAGCTAGTCAACTCAATTCTGCGGGACGCGCTGCTGTGGGAAGTAAAAAATCCAAAGATAGAGTGTTTCAACTTGGTCAGATTCATCCATCCGGAAAACCCAGACAATTTCTCATTAATCCTCTGACTGGCCATTTGGAACCTATGCCCAGTGAAAGTGGTTCAGATGGCGAAGGAGATGATGGAGAAGGACGTAAGTCAAATTCTCATAAAGGCTCATCGCTTAAAAACAAGTCCAGCAGAGGGACTAATATTCTATCCAGCGTCCATCATCGTCAGATAGTGACTACTGAGTCTGGTGTCACAGTCGCTCGAGTCGTGAAAGGACCTGTCTCCCTTGAATCATCTACAGCTCAATCTCACAGGGAATTGGATGGAAGGAAGCCTACCTCAGGAGACTCGAGCGTTGCTTCTGGATTAGGAGCATCTGTTATGTCTGTAACGAAAAAACCCCGTGAAGACTCCGTCACCAATGTTGCCTTATATAACCAAAAGGATGTCAAGGAAAGTAATAGTCCCGGTCCCGCCACTGTTACAGCGACGTCTGTGAGTGGCGAAAAAATTAAACTACGACTAAAACTGGAAAAAAGCGAACCGATATCTCCTGCCTATAAGGTTGACGTTTCCTTCGTGAAAAAGTCCGAAAAAAGTTCCATTTTGCCAAACGTTAGTTCTGGTCCTTCCGGATCAGGAGCACCCTCTGCCTCAGCAACATTCTCATCTTCGTCTGGCAACCAGTCAAGTCCTGGCGATCAGCCCAGAGTCCCTCCACTTCATATATCATTGCGTGGAAAGAATGCCGCAGTGGTAGTAAGTCCACGAAGGGAGGAGAAGGAAATGCCACCACCACCTCCCATCGTTAGTACCAAAGATCCCTTAATCAGTGTAAACACTAAAGACGTATCTACATCTGAAACATCGTCAACTACCTCCTCGCTACCTTCTCATTCGAAATCCACTTCTCATTTATTGAATTCTCATGAAGGAAAGTCCAGCAGTAGCAGTAAATCTAGTGGGATCATGAAACGTTCGAAAGGCCGAGTAAAAAGTCTGGATGACACTTCTAGTAACAACACTAACAAAAGATCGATTGGTGAAAAGACAAAAACAAAAACATCCCGTCCAAAACTGAGCAAAGAAATGAGTCGACAGGATATGTTGCTGGCAACGGAAAGTCAAGAAAGTGCTAATCTACCACCTAGCCAATTCCAAATGCCTGTCCTGCAACCTGCAATTACATCAGCGGAAGCAAATCATAGCTTTGAAAAAAGGAGTTCCACTGTCCTGTCTGACTGCGTTCCAAATACAAATGTTTTACCTGCTAAGGAAATAGTTTCAATAAATAACAATAACACTTGTCAGGACAATGAATCATCAGTGGCAGCAGAGCTTCCAAGTTACAGTTGTGCGACAGGCACGTTCCCCACTTCAACCTCTGGACAAGATCTCACTGCAGAACCGAAGAACAGGACTGGAAGTCAGGAGGAAACTGCAAAAATCAACTCAGTTATAGAAGATGTAATATTGTCCAAATCCAAAGAAAATATGGAGGTGGAAGAACAAGCCGCTGTAACCTATCCTGGTATTTCCAACTCTGATCACTCAATCCCCAATCTCACGGACGAGTTCGGAAATAGCTCATCATCACATCCTGCTGCTAAAAAGAGTCAACTACCTGAAGTAGATGAAGTGCAACTGGAACCAGTCGGTTTGGCACCTGCTTCTCATATTTCTAGCGAGGAGTTGAATAGCAGTTCGATGAAAGACGATTGTAAAGAGCCGGCGAATAATCCTTCTGTCGAATCCTGTGATAAAAATCCTGACTTTGAAGACACAGAAAACACTTCCGACAAAGATGTTACAAAACAAACAATCACAGCTACACTGGAAGTTAGTGCTGCCAGCTTGAAGGACACAGCAACAACTGGTGCTACAAATTTAATCGAAGAGGAAAAGAATGATGACAATATATCTTCGAAAGGTGACTGTAAAAGTGTATCAGTAGCGGAGAGTTCTGACCAGAGACCTTCCATGAGTTTAATGACGGTTGTCCAGGATGAGACAGAGGCGATGGAAAGTATGGATGTATCAGTAGAGATTCCGAAGCATACCACATCCACACCAAATACATTGGCTGAAATGGGTGAATTGTCTACGGAAGGTTTATCAGAAGGGGAAAAAATGGAAGTTGTTGGCCCAGAGGAAATAAATGTGCAGAACATAGTAACGGTGAAACAATCTGGTATGAGAAATAAAACTATAAAACCAGCCAGTTTCATAGAATCTTGTGTTTAGGAGGTATCTAATGTAGTCTTTTATGGTTTTCCTTTATAGCCTCGCCAGCGACCAGTTCCTCTAATTCTGAGGTTTTGGAAGTTGACAGTGGATTACAAACAACAACGCTGAATTCGGATGCCAGCAGTACGTCGGACAATTTATCCAAACTGGATGAGGTGCTACGACTCGACTTGGCAAAATCACAGCAGATTGCGCCCGAACCACTGATAAAAACCGAAGGCGACAACCCTTCAACTGAAGGGGAGATCAACCCAGACCAAATCACTGTCGGATCCGAAAAAGAAAATATGATAGAAGATTCAGATAGTAAAGTTGAAGAAGTTCTAAAGGTAGTAGATGACGTTCTCCCTCCCGTGGCGGGGTATGAAGCGACTAATTGTATCTCGTCTCAAGATGATATGGAATTGAAGGGTGCAGAGTGCATTCCCATTGCCGCTAATAAGGACGTACTAAAGAACTTTGAAGGTAATTTCATTTACTTAATATGCATGTTTTAAAACGATTTTACCAGACACATTATCAGTCGATATATTGGGTCTACTTATGCACAGTAAACATTTTTATTGAGCTATTGAGCAATAATCTTGATTTCATATTTTAGGAGATTTGGCTGATATGCGAACGTTGGAAACATGCAATAAACAACCAATAATGCCAAATGATATTGACACAATTCCGAATGAGGAGAGTACAAGATCCATAAAACAAGAGGAAATTAAGGAAAAGGCTGTTGAAGTAGAAACAGACGGCAATTTAGTCAACGCAGAGGCGTGTGAAAATGAAGTGCATAATACTTCGCCTGAGCAAGTGAACATTGCTACTTTCCCTGAAATACCAGACAGTCCTGTCAACGATCCCGTTGCATCTATAGATCCGCTAATATCAGTGTCACTGGAAGAAAAGAATTCTCAAGTTGATGTACTTCATGTAGAAAATGATCCAGATCCAGGTACACACATTTCTTTTCAATTCAATATATATTTATTCCTATAAAAAAAACTTTATTGCAAACAAATTTCTATTCTTTCTTGTTCGTAGTTGACCCGCCATCTCCATCTCATCATAATGAAAATAACGATGAAAAGAAGGATCTTGACTGCAACCCATGCAAAGAAACATCAGTACAGATAGATAAAACATCTGCAACAATTGATGTAACTCCAAACCCCTCATTAGGAAACATTGGGATCAGTACTGTTGTCACTCCGCCTCAACTGGATGAAATGGAGGGCATCATTTCTGGAAAAGATAGAACCGCTGACAAAACTTTAGATGATGTTCAATCCACTGCAGTTGAATTTTTGGGAGATACGAAGGAACAAAAACTGATTGAGCAACCGAAACCAAGGAAAGCATCAGAAGAGCAAAGCGTCGTAGAAAGTACCTCTTATAGTGACTTGCGCAGTAAGTTACTGAATATACATAAATAAAATCTTTTATAACGAACTATTAAGAACCTAGTTAAAAGTAAATACATGTAGATAGATTAGGTGTAGTTGATTATTCTTATATTTATGTAGTATTGAATCAATATTATAGTCGTATTCTACTTGCACAATGAAAACTAACGTTCTCGAATTTGTTTTATAAACCAGGCACAGAAGGAGACTCCGTCAATGAACGTTCCATAGAAGACGCAGCCCCATCGTCGGAGAACGAAAATGTGATAGTGGAGACGTTTACGAAATCTAAGGATACAACTAAATCCAGTATCAATGAGATACCATCCGAAGCAGTAGAGACAGTTGAAAGTGTGGAAGAATCAATTTTGGTAAAGTCGAGCTCAATTGAAGACAACGCTATTGTAGACGAACCACTGGAGAGTATGGAAAAAAAGGATGACTATAATTTGGATACAGTTAACGAAAAGCCGACAGAGGCTGCTGAAAAAATTTCTACTGAAGAACTAACTATTTCACCTGTCATAGTGGAACAATGCAGTAATTATGTTAAACAGGATAATGATGATCTGACAAATGATACACCCACTGAAAGTGAAGCCAGTTCAATATCTTCGAAAGTCGCTCCTACTGTTTCTGGTCCAACCGAAACTACAACCCATGGGGAAAATGACCATCCTTCAATGGGTAGTGAATATGTAGAAGATAATCCTGTCCTGTCTGATGATAACAATGACTCCACTGTGAACGTGACGATAGTGACACTAAAATCGGCGGACCCGACACCTTCTCCATCAGCAATGAACTCTCCGCCGATTTCCATTGTTTTACCATCCGAATCGTTACATTCAAATAATCAAGAGGGAAAGCCAGGCACTTCTAAAAATTCTTATAAGAGAAGAGCCGAAATCAAACCTGGTGCGCTTCAAAATACTTTAAAAAGACTCCACGATAATTTTTTCCCGAAAGTACTCAAATCATCAGATGACCAGGATGTGACTAGTCAGCAGACGGAGGATGTTGACGATGAAGATGTGGATGAACCCCCAGTGTCGGTAGTGGAACCTGTTCAAGTTCCATCACATAGTGCACCTACACTTTCTACTTCCCCTAACAAAGAAACTGTAACAGTGACTCAGTCCTCACATGTTAGTATGGCGGTGTCTCAAGTGAGGTCCATCAAAAACGTCACTCATCGGCCAAAAATGACTACAACCTCAATACCTATTACAACAACAACCCAGGCAACGTTACATCAAATATCGTCTGGGCTTCAGTCAAACTTACTGGCAAACGTTTCCGTTGGACTTTCATCATCGTCATATACATCCGTCACTTCGATTTCTGTACCATCCACTTCCGCTGGAGGTGGCCCTCAGACGGTTTTTGCCATCCATCCAAATGTCAGCATCCCCGCTAATTTTGCTCAACTTCAACAATCGTCTATGGTTCTTCCAGGGGGTCATAAAATGGTTCCAATAAAGTTGGTAACTCTCCCCAAACAATCAGGAGGTCAACTGCAGACAATACCCTTAGGAAATGCAACTCCTAATCGCTCCTCCCCTAATCTTCTTGAAGCGGTAAACATTGTAGCCAACGCAGGATCTCGATCTTCATCGCCAAAGACTACGTTGAGAAACAACGCTATGCAATCAACCCCGCTGAATCTTGGTTCAATGTCACTTCCTGTCGGCAGTAATCTCCACTTTGTCCCAATTTCTGTTTCTTCTGCAACTGGCAGCACCAGTAACGTTAAAGTGTTGATGACCCAGCCAATAAAAATGCAGCAGGCGGGTTTATCACAGTCAATGGTTGTCAAATCAGTTTTAATGGGCAGCCAACCAGCGACTACTATCCGAGTGATTCGCCCATCTAATCTTCAAGAACCTATATCGTTGCAAACCCTTATAAAACAACCGACAGAACAAGCAAGTGTTAACAAACCAAAAGCAAGTAATACTACACTAGACACTCCTGTGTTCAAAACAAACTTTATAGTTCAGCAGGAATCCATGTTTAAGAAACTGGATGGGGTAGAAATCGTTGAAACAGGATCTCCGCTAAACAATGATGACCTCCCCTTTGAAGCAGATATTATTCATGACGAAAAGGATTTGGCAGATGTATTAGCATCGGAGGCGAAGAGTGAAATGATTCCAATGGAAAATTGTGCAAATTTCAGTATAAGTTTTCAAAATGATTCTGATAAAGTAGCTGAGGCTGGAGTAGCAACAAAAGCCTTTGCTTCAGCTTCAAAAGCAAGCTCAATTCCGAATCACGTAAAATCAAAAAGCTTGCTCCACATGAATCGGGACAACAACTTAGTGCAAGGATCTCCATCATCAACGATAAAACGTGCATCTCCCGCTTTCACCTACTCCTCAGCAACAAAATCCAGTCGAAACCGAAATTCACCTTCTCGAAGTCCGTCTCCTTTGAATCAAAATGTGCCAGACCTTCATGGCGAGGATCAAGAAATAATAAACACTTTCTCTGGATCCCCTTCGTCAGCATCCCAATTATTGACTCAAAATAAATCTCAGCCCCAGGAGCAACCTGAAGGGAAGATGGCTGCTACTTCGGATTTACTCCCAGACCATACTTATGGAATTACATCTGGCATTAGCATCACAAATAACATCTCTAATAACATAGATGAAGTTTTATCTATAGAAATTCCACCAATAGATATTGAGGTTGCAGCTACTATGAGTCCATCGCAAAATGTCACAGAGGAAAAAAGGTGCACCAGAAGTACACGTTCCAACACAAGACTCAGCCCAGACATAACAGCTTTCGTCAGCGACACCCCAAAGCCTACCAAACTGTCTGCCAAAGTCGATCCTTTGTTACTTAAAAATAGTCCAAAGCCCAGCCCTACAGGAAGTTTGAAAGTTTTGAGTCCGACGCCAAGTAGCTTGACAATCACTCCTTCGACATCCACTCGTTCCAGCCCCATACTAAATAGTCAACACCAAGTTAATGCAAGCAATGCTGCAGCTACTATCAATGCCGTGGCGCTTGGGATTATTGACAAAATTCAAGGAAATGCAACAGCACAAAATGCCAAAAATTCAAGAATATCAAAATTAGCTGGCTCTAATAAACGAAAACGGCAGGAATCTGATAGCAGTAATGCGTCGAGAGATGAGAATAACGAAGAGAAAGCGGAAATAGATTTAAATTCTAGGCCTGGCAAGCGGAAGTGTTCTGAAAATGCGGCTGAAATGATTAAAGTTTGCATTGGAGTGGAAGATAGCCCCAAACGATATTCAACGTCAAATAAAAAGGCTGATGATACAAAAAACAAAGGGAGAAAAGGGCTGGGTAAGTTATTATTATTTAAGCTCATGTTAAGGATATAATACAATTACTACTATGTCTCGATGTGTTAAATCTAATGTATGATTCATCTTATTCCGATGTAGGTTCCATTGCTGAAGAAGACGACGACGCAGATTCTGAAGTTTCACTTTCAAGAGGACGTAGTAGATCCAGCAGAGAATCATCAGAAGATAGATCCTCAAGTCGTGGCAGTAGCGTACAACGGGTAGTTTCTAGCTCGTCGTCGGATAAACCTAAAAGCGGAAAAGATGAAGATCAACCCAAAGATACAAAGTACGGCTTTTTTTCTTTTCTCACATGTTTGCTTAGTTTAAAGAAGAAGTAATATCATAATAATAATAATACTCTTTTATATTTTACTAGGTCCGGTCGAGTAAACAGCAGATTAAACAAAGAAAGCGGGTCAAAGTTGAAAAGCCAAGCTGACAAAACCAGTGCGCCTCCGGCAAAGAAAGCAAAGGAAACAGGGAAAGTAACACCAAGAAGACCAAACCAAGCTAACTTGAAAAACAAGTCACCACTGTCCCCCGCTAAAACCAGGACAAATGTGAGGAAGGAAGCATTAACTTCCAACACACATTCAGACAAAAGCGTGTCTACTCCATCGTCAAATACCAACCCTGAAAGCGAAAATGCGCGACGGAAGACCCGAAGTAGCGCAACAGGAAAAAGACATACCACATAACCTTATTGCGGTTAGGCCCGTTGTAGAATTTTTTTTAATCCGTGAAATCAACTGTTACAGTGACAGTCATTCATGAAAAGCGAAACTTGTAGGGGAAAATGTTAAACTGCAACAAGTGTCGTAGAATTCGATTTCCAAAGTTTATGGCCTAGACTGGTGAAACCCGATAATAGCAGTGTGACGTATTGTCCGTAACAAAATGTTTGTTTTTATCTAAACAAGCTCATCTTGGAAAAAGATTGGATTAGTCATGTCATGGCTGATAGTAAGGTGAAAAGTGAGATCAGGTTTTCACGCTACGAAATAGTTGGCTTAGCTATACGAAAGAGAATGACTAGAAGGTAACAATGGAATTTTTTACATAAAGGTACATAAGAGAATGTACGCATCATCAAAGGAGAAACGCTGATAGATATTTACATTGCTAAACAATTAATATTAATGCTAGACTACTACTAATATATGCATAATTATTATCTAAGTTACTTTTACTTTGTTTGAGTAGAAGGTTTATGAGTTTAGGTAGTTATATACTTAATGTTAAAGTTTAGATGACTATTTCAAGGTGGGAATTCTTAAAACTCCTTGTTGTATAATTTTGTTGTATATTCTACTTTATAATTGTTGTAATACGATGATTGTTACGATTATTAGTAGAATTAGGTTACATAAATACTAAGTATTGTTTCACTAAATAATTGGGTCCTGCAAATATATTAAATAAGCCGACCTTTAACTCGAATGTAACTTAATAGTTATTGTTGAAGATACGTTAGAAATATAATAGAACACATAGTGCATATGCCGGAAATATTCTATGTAGGATATTAAGATATTGATATAAATACATACCTACCTATGCACCCTTACGTGAAAGTGTAATGTTAGAACGGTAAAATGTTTATAAATACTTATTGTTACAATTTGATAGTTATAATTAAATCTTATCAACATTGTATAATACAATAAAATGTAGCAGATACATTTAAATATATATACATATTGTTTGTCTGTACACTGATATAAGCTCGCTATTATTCACTTTGGTAAAACAAATCAACTAATAAACATTATTCTGTACGGACATTAAAAGGAAAAGACAAAAATCTACTTTGGGAACTCACTTTTTAAAGCATAAAATGTTCATATTAAACTCAAGAAACCAACTCCGAATCTCGGCAACGGCGACTCAAAAACAATGCTGCTCATACATGCAACTCCAGAAACGCAGAATATAAAACTGGTCCTAAATCTTAAAAGAAAGACATTTTCTGGCTGCCGATTTTTGAGTTTTATAGGCCCAAAAAAATGGGCGACAAGAACAAACTATTTAGGAGAAATCGTTTCATACTGGAGCATGAGAAATAAGGCACTCAAACAGCATGGAAATCGACAATCTGTAGCAGATGCTACGAACTGCAAAAAGGATGATATTAATCTAAAAGTAGGATATTGCATAGCTCGAATCAAACAAAAGCACCCCTCTGTTATTAGCACTCCCTTAAAACCCCAAGGTTTGAAATAGTAGCACAGTGCTTATAATAAGTATTAGAGTAAATACGTTAATCGCATATAATTTTGAATATTATTTGATTGGAGTAAGAGCGTACGGATTACTACTACTTTCTTTATCCCCCGCTACTTTCTCTTCATCAACATTCGTTTCCTAGATTCCGTGGGGTACTGTAAGACAAAAGCTCAGCGTTCCATACATACAAACCAGCCAATAAAAACACAATTCGCAGCTACAGATCCTACACTTCCAAGAGTCTTTTTTTTTATCAGCCCTGGTCTAATGACTACAAAACTTAAAATTCTAATATCGATAGAACTGTTTAACTGTGGACTTTAAGGGACAGGATTTACGGCCGGTGGGTCAAAAGGTCACGGCCTGTCATCAAACTTTAGACATACCATACCCAGTAATCAACGTATACAGTAGGCATGTGCAGTTAACCAACTTGATCAAGTAGACAGTAGAAATGTCGGCATGAAATACTGCATAGTACGAATTGAAAATCTTTGCTTTCTCTTTCTGAGATGATTCAGTTTTAAGTTTTGTCATCAGTACTTTCTACCGATTGATCGCTTAATTACTTCTTGGATAAAATTACTCATCGGGCTCTGGTAAAGCTCTATAATACGCAATTAAACAAACTTAGACATTATCTTTAGACATGCATATTTTCTTTAGACTCTTGTCAATTTGCATTCACGTCCATTGGAAAGAATTCCTTCATTGATCCATGTTTTATTGAAAACAGTTTCGCATTATAAATTTTTTAAAGGTTTATTTAAAATAAGTTTTTATTATTCAGATTGAAATTCTTTTTTGCTGTATAAAAACATGAAGTGTTCACATAAAAATCGACTTGGACAAAGAAAGAATCAGAAGGAAAGAAAAAAATGTATCCAATTTTCAATTTTAACTGTAGTCAGCTTTGGTTATTCATCCGGCCACAACTTAAGCCTAACTCCGCCGCATAAAATACCCCTCTATGGAGGAAACAAGGAAAGTTGCTTTCTTTTTAACGACCCCAGCTGCATATATGCAATGTACATAACTTGAAATTCTGATATGGAAAGAATACATATCTATGAGAAGAAAGAAAGGCTGTTGTAATGTAAAATAAGCTCTCATCATCACTATTACATCCTGACTGAATCTAAAGTGAAGAGCGAAGGGGGCAGTGAAATTAAAAAAAAGGGAAAGGGTTTACTTTTTATTCAAAGGGGAGGAAGGTTGAAGCTGTGGTTTCCTTGTCGGTTCGTGGTTGCGAGCGACGACTTTTACGACTACATAAGCAT
This sequence comes from Lepidocyrtus cyaneus, assembly GCA_034696785.1. NCBI lineage: Eukaryota > Metazoa > Arthropoda > Collembola > Entomobryomorpha > Entomobryidae > Lepidocyrtus > Lepidocyrtus cyaneus. The sequence continues at coordinate 733 of JAQIWX010000713.1, read as the reverse complement.
ATCAAATATCATTATCTCTGGGTTTTCAATTTCAAAAGGAATTTGAGCAGTTGATTTTTTCAGAATTCAAGTCATGCATTCTTTGGTTGGTAAGGAAGAACCCTCACTTCACCACACGTAGCGCTGTGGTAGCCCCAAGAGAAGGGAAAGAATTATAGCGCTCGAGTAACCATCATCACATAGCTGCCAAACGAAGTTGATAAGAAGCTGAAATAAATTAGCCCTTTTTACAGTTAATATTCATGTCGATGATAATGATAAGGATGATGAGTCATTGGATTAAACAGCCTCAAGGGAAATTAAATTAGGCTAACGAAATGGAAGTCAATTTATTTGTAATTTTATTAATAAATACAATAATTATTACAGAATGCCGGACCTATAGACGACATCATCAATTCATTAGTTTATATAAGATATTTTGTTTCACAGCTTGCATGCATGCTATCCTTAAAAAACATCTTACTTTATGTTTCCCTGTGTTGTTGTGTCCCATGAATTTATGTTTACAAAAAATTATTACATTTGTTTACTCGGTCAGAGGTCAGAACAGAAGTCAAAGGTTACTGACCTTTCCAAGACTTTTTAGTTATTTACAAGACTCAAATTGCTGGATAAAGCTGTTTGGGTTGGTAGTGTTGCTATAATTTTTAGTCTGGTTGAACAGACAATGATGGAAGATTAGAATATGAGTATATAGCGTGTGAAGCGGAAATGTTTAAAGATACCCATT
>JAQIWX010000712.1:0-14204 GCA_034696785.1 Lepidocyrtus cyaneus | reverse complement strand
CATAATATCTTATTTTGTTTAGGAGCGAGGAAGCGGCGCCTAACATTCATTTGCAAAATTGTGGACCCTGCTCTAGACTAGTCCTCATTTCCAATGCACTCCGCATTAGGTATGTGTATTCACTTTGGCCCCTATTTAGAGAAAAAAAACCCAAAAGTTTAGCCTTGCTTACTTAGCTCGGTTGTCACTAAAAGAAAGATTAAGCCCGTATTTAAATAAAAAATCCACTAGTTTATTCATTTGCAAGCACAGACATGACAGACATTTGCAAATGAGATTCCCAAATGATTTATGCATGAATTGTTTCTGCATGTTTTGCATCCGTCATCCTCCGACTATGTACTGTAACCTATTACTCAGGTATGAGCTTATTACATGGATGGTGAAAATTTGGTAAAAATCCACATGTATTCAAGTCGTCATACATGCATCACCATCTTCACTTATGCCTAATATTTTGTTTTGTACGTTTAATGCTAAGTGCTTGCTCATCACATCACCGCCGACGCCACCAACGTCTTGGTAAAATGCCTGCAATAATGAGCAGCATGGATGCATGCTTGATTCGTCATCATCATCACTGAACAGGAGCAAAGGCGACCAGTTAATATTGGTCGGAGAATCAAAATCCTCATCATTTTCATTATCATTGCCATTTCATCCTAGATCATAGCCACATAATAATGAACACGTTACTATTGAAATCAAATGGAAGCAAAGCCTTGTAGGAAAATTTATAACACAGACGGTCGAGTCGAGTCGCCCACTTGCGAATTGTTATGTTTTCTCCCCTTCTTTTTTTTTGCAGCTAGAGAGTATACCTGTTTCGATGTGGGTGTACTTCGCTCCACGTACGCGTCAGTTAATTGAACATCTCCTACATTTACAATGTATATATTTCAAACCATCCATCCGGCAAATAATAAATAAGATTTTTCAACTCCCCGAACTAGGAACCAGTTGCAGAGAAGGGTTTTTATTGCGAATATCATCATAACGATAATCACCATCCCATCACTATTACAGTACCATACCACATCACGTCATCAGCGTCATCCTTTCCTCTAAAATCCTTTCAAATGCTCGTCTACCCATGGGATGACGCTGTTTCTGCAATAATCTTCAAAAACTCTGTTCCTGCGAATTATCGCGAATGGGATACCACCACCGACGGACCGGTTTTTTTTAGACTGACGAGTGACGATCATTACCTATATGAGTGTGTATTGTAGTGTACTTACATTGTACACAGAGATACAACAATGTATGCATCCATTTCATGCAATTGTCGACTTTTTTTTTTGCAGAAGAGGGCCATGCCATGAGCAGATTTGCAGAGGCGCGCATATACCTGTCCATAATCAGAACCAGTACATAATATGTACATACCTACATCGAGTGCAAGTTAAGTTCTACTCAGTTTTTAAGAGTAAAACAGAGCTAAGTGTATAAGCCGGTTAGTTTGATGATGATGATAATGCTCGTTAGTTTTAGAGTCATCATGACATGCATCCCATGTAGTATGAATTGGTATTGAGTCGGGATGTGATCCCAACCACGAGAGCCACGCGGAACGTAAGTAATAATAACGACCAACTTTCATCTCTCCAAAATGAATCATCCACCTGCTCCGCTCACAGGAACAACATGAGCGGAGAGTCCACATATACATATTTATCATCCACCTCCAATTAAAATACGTGCATGAAAAATCTTCTCAGTCCTCCAGAGCAAATACTCAAGTAACTAGAAAAAAAAGTTAATTCTTGTCCCTTTTTTTCAAATCGTATGCCAATAGAAAACTAACTACTAACTACATAAAAAAATCTAAAGCATTACTATACGATACAGTCATCCTGATGATTACAGGTTGATGATGACTCCCCTCAACTTTTACAAAGCATATTTATTTCAAAAATCTAATAAGATTAAGCACAAATATCCCCGTGACTATGATCCCTATCAGTCTCATAAAAATCTACAAGTCTATCAAATCATTTTGTTTTGTCAAGTAAAACTTCTCATAAAGACGACAAAGTATGAAATGGCATCATCCATGTCATGTGTACAAGAGTAAAAAAGTTGTCTTTAAAATAGAAGGCAACCGTAAAGGTATGAAAAGATATGAGACATTTTAAAATGCATCAAATCTCAAAACAACCCAGCTTAACACAGAAAAAAAGAACCTACCAAAAAGTTGACGTATTTGCTAAATATCATAGTCATAATGAAACCTGAGTGAGGAAACACAACATTGTATGAATGTATCATCTTATAGCCATTGCATTTTTACACTTTATCCTCCCCGAACTTTGTCCCTCTTTTTCTAAAGGTTTAAGGAATTGATGCCTCAAAATATCGTACGTACCTATGTAATACCCAGCTAAGTAAGTTTTTAGTTAAAGAAGATTTTCTTTTTCCTTTTTCTTCCACATTAAGTTAACACCAACTAAGAAGGGAAGTTAGAAGACAAGTCGATGGTTTTTTCTTCAGTACACCGCTTGGAGCAACAGGAGAGATGATGATGATGATTAGGATGACTACTACTCCTGCCACATTATACCCAGTATCTTTCGAGTATCAGAGAGCAGTCAGTGCCTTCTTCGTTCGTTTTTTTTTCTTCTTAAAAGCTTCTTTCCATATTCCATAAGGATAATATGGATACCGTCACCGTTGCAGTGCTGCAGCATCATCGCATCGCCAGCCAACACAAGAAAAATGTAAAAAAAAGTAGTCTATGTATTTGTGTGAGATTGTGATTGTGTGAGTAACGTGGTTGACTTGACGTTTGGGGCTGCTTGCTGTATAGTAAAGTAAAGCTGCGAAATCCTACTAGATTTTCATGCGGTGGTGCGATTGCTCTACGAGAGTGAGAAAGCTTTTTCTGATGGGTGAGTCTTCATAACAGCAGTCAGTTGCTTTGTGCACGCCGTGTGAGCTCGATCGTACGGTGAAACGAGAAGAGCGTCCTTATGCATTTTTCCTTTCTCGAGAGAACATAAAATTACATACAGTGTTGTTATCAATGTGAAATAAATGGTTTCATGAGTTGAGCAAAGATTACATTATTATACCCTCACCTACCTGAACTCAAGTTAAGCAAGTAAAGCTTCACTGTGGATAATCTTCCTTTTCTTCGGGTCCTGCAGCCAAGCGGCATTGTTGTATGCATTATTCTATTGGAGTTGGATTGCATTGTGTTTTTGTTAAGTGTTATATTATTGGGAAGAGAAACGCTTCCTCATCCTAAGTCAACAAAGAATAATACTAATAATGTGTAACTGTTTTTTTGGGGGAAATAAATGTATCTACGAAATAATACTGAAGGAAGCAGAAACGCTAAAGATTTTTTAAAACGAATTGTTTTTACATGCAAAGATTTCAAAAAATCATTGTTCCGTGTGTGATCATTGTGGAAATACATTCTACAATTTTAGAACAAAGTTGGACCAAGATCTATTACTTCAGAGGAAGCTGAAAGCGAGTCATACACATGCATTGACATAAAACAGTATTTTACTGATTGTGAGAAAAAAGTGGAAATTTTTTTCGTTTTGAGTAACGTTGCCACATTTATATTTAGTATTTAGTGAATCCAATGGAGTGTGGAGAGGTGGGTTTAGTGTCTGTAGACTGCAGAGGCTGACTACATATATAACTCCGAAAAATGATTATGAACAGGACAACGGCAAACGTCAACGATGCCCATTCATAAGTGAGGAATACAGTGGGCATTTTATTGATAAGTGACAGTGAGTATATTTACGTCAATTCTCGTTCACATATGGATGCATTTTACATGAAAAGATGAGAAAATTATGTCATATAGTAACATAGAGCGGAAATCATCAGATGACCATGGCGTCATCCTCGGGTGAAGCTCTAGCAAATTTTTAACCTATTTCCAAGAAGAAAAAAATAGTTGAACAGTGTTTTAAGTGTCTTTTTTGTGTTCTCATCGTTTGGGGTAGCATTTTATTAGCCCATACCGAAGGTAAGCTATCTAGACTCTTCTCCCATTTTTTTGCTTGCTTTACTGCCTTCAAAACCGGCTGCTGCTGCTCCAAAAGCAATCGTTACAAAACGCACACAGGTGAAGTTGACTATTGTATAGTATCAGTATGGAAAAGATTGAGAGAAAAACGACAGGCCAACATAATAGTGCCAGCCAATCCATCTCAATTCATTTTATCGTTACCTTGATTTACTCTACCTTTTTAATCCAGTGCACTGACTGTTCTCCAAAAAAAATTGGTGTTTCGAAGAAAAAAGCACGCGTTATTAGTTTTTCTCTCTCTATCTTCTGTATGGATTTTCCATATTTCCTGCTTCATACACATTTTTGAGTATGTGACGTGATGTTTGACACTTGTAAGAAAAGTTGACTTTTTCTTAATGTATGAAATAAGCCAAGCCAGATGTCAACCGGCTCTCATGAATAAAGTGACATAGCTTAAAAACTATATGAATGCGTGCATGGATCATGCATCACTGTAGAAAAACAAATATCACTGTTTTTTTCATCTTCCTCGTCTCTTCTTATTATATTGACACTTGACAAGTTTTCTGGTGAAGAAGAAAGAGAGAGAAATGGTTGTAAAATGGGGAAGAGGATTTTCATTTCGTGATTTGTGGGTCGGTCTCCTCTGTCTCCATCTACTTTGTTCGTATGTGTATTCTCAAAGCCTGTTGCTTACTACCCCTCTGGTTTTTTCATGTTCCTTTTTTGTCAAGAAGAATAAGAGAAAAAAACCTTTCTGTCCTTACTTATGTATTCATTAATATCACCATTAAAGTTGGTAAAAAGAAATGCAATAATAATAAATTATACCAACCGTCCAAAATAAAATAAAATTCCGACCGGGCAATGTGAGCTTTTGTCGACGTGTGAGTATTGTCATGATGATGATGATGTCTGATCTTAAAACTCGGTTTCGGGATAGATTTTTTGAAAAAAAAAGGTTCAAATTGTTCATATATGTATAGGTATACCTTCTTAATATGAGAATCAGGATTCCCGGTCATTTTGTCACTTTACCTTCGAAAGGGACATAACAGACATGTCTTTATTCTCTTTCATTCACAAAATAATTACAGTTTGGGAGTAGACAACTCCCATGAAATCCAAAGGGAACAAAAATTATCTCCGTAGACTTTTGAACATCACAGCTTACTCTTTTAATGGAAAAGAAATGATATAAAGAAATTTTACCTTTCCGCACAATAACAACGTCGAAGCAGTTCAACGTTATGTATTGTTGTCTGCTCTCCAGTTTCCCTTGACGTCTCTTCGTTTTCTCAAAAATGTAATTACATAATTTGAAATTCCAGCATAATATAATGATAACGATGAGGGAAGTGACTCCCATTAGATATGTCACAGTCAGTAATTGAAGAGTTATGCGGGCAACAGGCATAAATAGTTATTTGCCTAATTCTAGAAACTTATTTTTTGGTTTAAAAGAATGGCCGGATATGGGCACAGGAATGAAATCCAACAAAACAATCCCGAGACGACGCTAACTTTTGCGGTCCAAATATGACGATGACAATGCTTAATTCTGGGATCTCTTACGTAGTTTATTTATTTTTTGCTCATTGTGGATTAGAGTTTCCCCTTAAACTTCTTAAACTACTCGTTTCCTCTCCTTTAAGGCATGAAGTAACGAGTGAAACAAAAATCCTGGAAATAATTATTTGAACAAGAGAAAAAAAGGGGAAAGAGATAGGGGAACATCCCATCAAGATTACATAATGTTACATCTTGTTATTCCTGTGCATATCTGGATGGTAAAAAATTGGCCAGACCACAAGGATTTTATATATAGATATATGTTTTAAAGAAGTGTTTTTTTTTCTGGGAAAGAAATCTCTTAATAAGCTTTTTTGGATTATGTATGTTTACCCCTGCTCTCCACCAATTTTTCAGAGAAACGCTGGGAAATGAATGCACGCAATGCAAGCTTTACTCATGCTATTCATGCATGTGCACTTATCGTTAGCTAATACATAAGCTTGAGGTCAGCCCATTTTTACACTTTTTAACCGAAAATTTAGGAAAAAAGTAAAATAAAAATCTCTCCCTTAAGAAACAGTATGTGTGTAAGAAGACAAATGATAAGTGTGGGATTGTCAGAGGCCAAAGGAGGAATATAAGGGAGTCAGCATCAGGTCGACAAAAGCTACTGCGCTCATCACCGGGACTCCCTTCAACAAACTTGCTCGCTTCATGTTTTCTTTATTATTACAGTATTTTTAAAACTCCTTTTTGGAACTGATAAAGTGATAACGCTCCATGAAGAAAGAAGAAGGGAAAGGACTGTGTGACTCTCTCTCTCTCCTTTTTTAAAGCCCTGCTTCCTCCCTATTGCATCTTCCTTGTATAATGCCGAGAAAAAAATCCAAATGAATGTTTTTCAGTCACAAAATGTAAAAAAGGACAGGACTTTTGACCACTCACTTAAGTTTAATATGTTAGCACTATATTCATCCTTAACCAAGACCAGCAGAAGAAGAAGAAGAGAGAGAAAAAACTCGGCTCATTTCTATGTTCAAGAAACTCACTCATATTCACTCAACTCGGCTCGCTAATAGTAATAATAACATTAAAAAGATCTTTTTCCTCTTCGTGTCCCTCTCTCTCTCACACTTTCAGTTTTTTTTGAGTTAGGCATATGAATGGATTTTCTTCTTACATAATATAATATTATGGAAGTAGGCACATAATATAAAAGTGACTCTCTCGACCTACTGTGAGTTAGCATAATGGAGGTGATGGTAGTGATATTATTTTTATTTTCTCTCCAGTATCATACGGGACTAGAGGCTGATGCAGATCTTTTAGGTACTACTCATAGTGTTTAGTATCTGGGGACGTTTTCAGAGATAACAAGCTAATAACACCATCTCAAGTCTTTTCTTGTTCGCAAAGTAAGTAAATACATAGGCTAGAGAGAAGAGTTCCTATTTCCCTATTTCAGTTTTACCTAAATATGGATATGTATGTATTTATGCTGGGAAAAGGCAGTGAGGGAAAGAAAAAAGAGTGAAATTTTAGTTAGTTAGCTAGTTAGTTTTACACTATCAAGTGAGGACTTATTATTAGCTAGGTTTTTTTTTCGTTGGAAGGTGAGAGTGGGTCGGGCGGGCGGTCGGGAAAAAGAGTGAGAGTAGCAGTGCAGAAGCACAAGTCAAGTCCTCCATTCCATTTTCATATAATAATATTCATCTTGCAAGGTTCCATCTTGCTTAAATGTTTGCATACACCATACCATACGTAGATATACATAATATACAAGGGGCAGGAAAAGTAGGAGATTGCTGGAGAACTGTTTTCTTCATATTTTTTAGTCAAGATATCACACACTTTCCTCTACTTTGGGATCCATGTATCAATTTTCATGTTTTTAATGCTATGCGGCGGCCGCGGCAGCATAACATTCCCTTCTTCTCACTCTCGACCAAGTGGATTCCAGCATAGTAAGTAAAACAGTAAATGTAAAGTAGTTAGTGATACCCCGTTACACGTTACGTGCACTGTAATATTTAAAATGGAGACGTTATATGAGGGAGGGAGAGCCGTCAAGGGTAGTAGGGAAATAAGAAGAGACTCTGAGAGAGAGAGAGAGAGAGGTCAGAGGAATAATTATGATATTTTGGCCGAGGATGCCACCAGCAGCATTTATAATGTCAAGGGATTCTAAAACTTTAGGACAAGATAAAAAAGACAGAGTAAATATACTATATGGGCTTGTTGATAATGAAAGGAAACTGCTGGATACCGTTTTACTGTTAAAAAAGATTTTTTTTAGTAGGAGACCCAAGTCCTCCCTCCTCCTTTTTTATTTTCCTCTCTGCCTTTTCTCCCCAGCAGCAGTATATACACGCTTTACATACGCACAAAAACTGCTTTTTTGACATTGTGTACTTGTTCCTTGTTGTTGTTCTTTAAGAATGTGGCTGACTGGTCTGGCTATGCTGCCCGAGATTGGGAGGGAATAAGCTCGCGAGCCTACTTTACTCACTCGGTTTTTGCTTACTCCCCGTATATTCAAAAGTAATGTCGTCTATCAGTTTCGTTGACTAAAGTATTACATGACAGAAAAAAGCAGGGCATTGTGTATAAACTTCTTTCCGAAGAAAGGGATCACATTGTTCCAGGCAAAGAAAGGGTCGCTTTCATGGTTTTGTATTACTCGAAGAAGAAAAAAAAATGTCTGAAAAAAACGGAAGAATAATGGCATAACGATTCTTATTATTACTTGCAGAGATCGAGCTTCCAATTTATGATGGCCGCCTTGAGTTAGATTTTTTTCAGAGTATAACGTAAAGAATGTTTCTCTGAGGTTTTTTCTTCATGCTTTCCTTCTTCATTTTACACACACACACATACCTACATACACAACTATAGTTACAGTCCTCCTGATCTCCATCCAGGACGGAGACGTGATGTGATATTGTGAAATGTAAGTAGGCAAATATGAAATAGGGGCTAGGACCGACGACTCTCCAGTCCTCATGCAAACTGATGGAAAAAAGTGATTATAAATAAAACTGGGGAAATATGAGTTGTTTAGTTTTTCTGATACGTTCCCAATTTTCCTTTACCTCTTGTAAACGTCTGAGTTCATAAATAATGTATTATGAACTCTGTAGGAAGGCAGAATAAGGAACGACTGACACAGTTACGGACATGCATGTCCAAACCAACTTAAACTTCCATAAAGAAACCGACAGCTTTCCCCAAATACTTTCCCTCCTCCGATATTGGAACTTTGGAACGTATTGGAACGATAAAAAAAAGAACTTGGTATGTATATGTACCTAACATACCCAAAGAGAGTACAGAAAAGAAGGATCTCAGTCAGCAGTACTTATATCAGCTCACACACTGACCAGCAGACTATATTCCAAGAGTACATAAATAAATACGAAGCAGGTTGGAGACTCCAGGCAGGCAGGCATCACCAGGCGAAAAAAAAACTTGCCATGGATTTGAACGGGAAAAGTCCACCGTTTCAGTTGAGATTTTCGCCGGTCATCGAATTTGTCAAAAAATATGTAAGGAAAAAAAATCACGTGTCACAGATGCTGTTGAACGATCCAAGAATATCTCTGCTTGAGTTGACTTGGAGAAGGGAAAGTGACTAGTTAAGCTGAAAGTTAAGTTTTATCATGAATGACTATCACCGTTCCAGTTACCCCACTGCGTCCCCTGCTATGTCGGCACTTCCATTGAAAATTGAATAAGAAACGGAAAGGCGGAAGGCGAAAAAAACCTATGATCTTGGGCTACATCAATTGACTCACTCCGTTGGTGGCTCGGAATAGTTTTATATACACCACAGAGAGGTTTCATATCGAAAGGAATTCGCATAGCACAAACACTTTGTTGTCCCTTCTTGTTTACCATTCCGCTGTAGGAGTAGCGCTTACCGACCCCGACAAAGTTACTCCTTTTTTATACTCACCTCTTTTCTCTCTCCTCTCTCCTTCTGTTCAGATATGATTCATAGTGAAGACTGAGTAAGTAAGTGGAAACTGAGTTGCATTTGATATAGAGCAAAGGTGAAGTCGGTCAAGAGTTAGTTTTTTTTATGTGGTGCATTTTTTGGAAACTTGGCCATCATTTTCCTTTCCTGTAAATATGCGGGAATACGCTTTGCTCCTTTAAAGCTTTTCATTCACTCACTCATTCAGGAAAGGGAAACGGGGAAAAAAATGAAAGACTGGAGAAAAAAACGTAGGAAAAATGGGACTTATATGAACTAGCTAGTTCTATCGGAATGAACTAGCTTTTCCCTTTCATTCCTCCAAACTCGATATCCAATCCAATCCAGAGGATCCCGTCCAATTCTTCATGTTTTACTTGCTAATAATATCCCAGTTTTTTTTGCTCCCTCCGAATCTCATGCTCAGCATCCATATGTATGTTCCATTTTCTTAGGGAAAGGGAGCAAGATGAATGTAAAAAACGGGGAATGAGAGGTGGCCGCCAATACCACTTGATCGTTTTGTACTTATTCATTTCCCTTCACAAGGTTACCCTTACATTTTTTATATACTTATGTGAAATGTGTTTTTATTGAGTCACAATACAGCTCCGTTTATTCAACCGGAGGTATAAGTATATTTAGTTGTGTGTATCTTTTACCTGATGTATGAGCTTATCCTTTTGCCCGGCACATCCTCCCATGGTGGAGCTTAAGTCGTGTGAAGAGAGATCCATAATAATAATGCCCGGTAAATATGTATCAGCAGGAAGGAGGGAGCATGAGAACCTCACACCACCACAAACTACCACTTCCAGATCATTGCAACCGGCAATCCTTCTTTCTTCCTCTTTCCACCCAATCAGTTTCTCATTCACTTGCTCAGAAATTCTCTCTTTTTTTTCTCTCCAGCTTTTATTCGCTAACCATCCATGTATCATCATGTCTTATCCGTTTTTTCCAATTGGTTCCTCCAACTTAAAAAAACTGTTTAACTTCTATACAAAAAAAAGTGTAGTCGTAGTGTACGTGTGTGTACTTAGGTTTGGGAACGAGGTGGAATCCCAATCCAAGATATGGGTTGATGGCATTGGCGGCCTTAGCTCCATTTCTGATAAAGTACTCTGAATGGAATAATTTCCACTCGTTTCCGTACCCACCGCCGCCGTTCCATTACAGCTCCCTAAAAAAAGAATATCTGTAGAAGTAAGTTGAACGTGCTGAGAAGCATCTTCCATTGTAATCTAATGCACACTCTGTCAGTTGCCCCTTGTTCGAAATAACTCAAGAGAGGATGAGAGAAAGGGAATAAGAGAAAAGCTTAAAAGGAAGAGGTATATTGACTCTTCTAATCTATATTCCGGTTCCCTCTGCTTTATTATGGAAGCACACAAGTTGGAATAATCAGTGGCACTTGTGTGTACTGAAAATATACGGGGAATTAAAAAAAGAAGAAGATACCTAGTAAGCAAAACCACACTCCCATTATTCGGGTATCATCATCAATGAGTGGGTCGATAAAATCGGAGGATCCCTTCCGAATCATATGATATAGCCATGCATTTATCGTTTTAAACAATTTGCAATTGCTTCATGATGATATGATACGCCTTGTTGGAAGATTTTTTTTTCCTCCATTTCCCTTTCCCGATCTATCTTTTGTGAGAATAATGGACCGAATAATAACAAGCATTGCATTGGATGAAAATAATGAGTGAAAGCAAAAAAAAAACACGAGAAAAGAAAATGGGAGGAAGTGGGCGGAAAGATGTATGCCTTTGTTTAAGTAACTCCATTATAAACTAAAGAAATATCCAATGACACAATAATTCATTCAGCATAACACGATAAGTCTCCAAGAAACTGGCAGTGTAATGGAAGTGGACTTGAAATTTGCAAATTCCTCTTTTTAAAATCCCCCCCCCAAAAAAAAAGAATAGGAGAGAAAAAGAAACTACAAAAAAATATGTTGGTTAGTTGGTTCCGTTCCGTTGGATTCCACCACATTATTCTCCTCTTCCCCTCCTTATTTTTTTTCCACTCAGCTTTTCTGCCAAGTGAAATGAATATGTGAGAATGGGGAGAAAAGAATGAAATATTAATAGTGGGACTGGAAAAGCGAGAAAAGAATATTGTTCACACTGTGAAGCCCTGCCATGTAATATGAATACTTCTGATTCTGATATAGGCACGCTGGCTCGAAGAGGAGAGAAGTTAGCATACACACTCTCTTTTTTAGGCACAATTTTTTTCTCCTCTTCGTTCATCGTTTTTGCTTCTGCACTTATAACTCTTCCAAAAATTGGGTATTCTGTTGAACTCGGGGAAAATGGAGGAGAACAGGAGAAAAAACCCTTTGCGAGTTGGTTGAACTAATGCTGGAGAATCAACATTCAAAGTTGTTTGCCATATTATTGTAGGAGCTGATGGAAGAATCCTGTAGAAACTCTTATTGTCCAACTGTGAGCGGCATGAAATATCCTAACAGCAGTAGGGCTCCATTTGACCTCTCCGACTTGGTCCCCTTTTCACATTTAATATATATATTTGGCGGTATTGGTGGTGGCGTCCCGCTTTCATCATATCATATGTAACCAACCGGCTGGTCATACTCATTCATGAAAGTGTTTCCGAGAAAAGGAACAAGTTGAATAAAAAGGGAAAAGGAAATGAATTTTGAAAAAAAAATATGCCTATACAAACTGAGCCATCTACCTATACGCTGCTGATATTGGACGTACAACGGGAAAAGCCATTGCATTACAACTTGTTTGAAATGGTTTGAGCAAAGAAAAAACTGAAAAATACATATTTCCACAAGTTCACGGCTTTCTTCGCCTCACTCCAATGCCCCATTACAATAACTAACAAGTGGAAAGGAATTTGGAACTGAAAATTGGAAAGGGCCTCCCGAAATGGGAGGAAAAATGGCCAGTATATTTCACCGACTTACAACAACTTCAAAGAAGAACGCATACGAATATTATTGTAATGGTCTTAAGACATGAACATTGGGCAGGGGAAGAAAGAGAAACTCTTCTTGTTCTGTTAGGTTCTACTCCAGATCGCGGGGTTGATGTTGGACTTGGAGTCTCTCACACTTGGAAGGAGCACTCCCTTTTCTCTCCATTGTACTGAACGCATTAGTTTTACTATTTGCATTTTGCTAAAAGCGAGTGTAATCGTTGGAAAAGTAAGTGTAGTCTGGACACATTCACGGGACTAAACTAGTCCCCATTATGAATATTAGTGTTATGTATTGACAATAATCGACACACACCGAAAGAAAAGATTATGGTAATTGTGATGGTGGCAATAGCGGCCAAGAATGTTGTAACTTTATTTTCAATTGTGTAAACCTCCTTTGGTCTGCCTGAGTCAGAGAGGAACAATACATGGCATATACCTATTCCTGTTCCGAATGTCAAAGTCAGCAGTTTGCAAGGTTACGTGCAAGGCAGTCGTCATAATGCATCCTGTCAAGTTATTCATACAATTCTCGCTATAGTAACAACCCTCCCTTAATCCCATTTATATCCCATTGTAATAACAAATAATGCTACAAATAGCTACAGCCTAAGCCACTTTTTCAATCTGACTTTCGACCTGGTCTTTCCATTTTTCAAAAAGAAAATTACGTCAGAAGAATGACGTAATGTGTTTGGAACATGCATGATTCATGATTCCTCGTACAAGTGCAACATGTCCAGAAATAATCATTGGGTATTGGGATATTACTCACTATAAAGGGCAACGGCTAACTTAATCCTCCAGAACTTGGACTTGATATCGATATCGACCAAAGAGTGACCATCGTCGGTCAACCCGATAACATTAATCTGTGTGTAATTGGGCTCTGGCTACTATTTATATTTTCACTTAATGCCTTTACTTCGATATTCCCCAAAGCGGAAACAAAATTGACTTTGATCAGCACTGTAAAACGTTATTTTTGGAGGGAAGGTAGATAAAAATGGCTACTTGATTTCGTAAATCCTCTGTATTGGCTTTTGGCCCTTTAGCTAATTGTAGCTTGTGGTGGGAGTAAAAAACGTGATTTCGTGTCAGGCGAGGGTAGGAAGAGATTTCCTTAAATTACGACATGGACTCATGAGCTTTAAGTTAAAAAAAGGGACGCAACATACATATTTTTTTCCACCTATTGTTGTCATCTTGTCCAATTCTTTCCCCTTTCCCTCCTGCCATTTCTGGTTGTTAATGAAAAAATATGTGTGTAATCCGATTTAGTTTCTCTCCATTTTCCACTCCCTCCCTTGGCATGTATGCTTATATGTATACGACACAGATGCTTTCCACTTACTCCTTTTGGATAGCGCTTAAAATACTATTACTATTAAGTTGACATTCATCCCCTCTTCCGTCCTAAATCATAAAGGATATATGGATGGACGGATGGTGGAATCGCATCAAGCCCGTAAAAAATTCCGTATGGGTCAAAATACGAGAGTGGAGGGGAAAGACGTTACGTTATACCGGCATACATTTTTCCCGACTTACTAGTTGTTTGCTGGAATACTTCCGTTCTTCAGTGAAGATGCATTCCATTCCACACATGATGCACGTCATTTATCCATGTTATCCTGTTAGACGTAAGTGTAGGGTAAGGCGGAAAGAAAATCATGGTCATGCATAACAGATCAGACGTGTGACAATGCTAATGCGACCATGACGGATCACCAAGGAACCCTCCTT
>JAQIWX010000711.1:0-14220 GCA_034696785.1 Lepidocyrtus cyaneus | reverse complement strand
TTTTGTCTACAAGTTTAGCTCCATTTCACTTCCCATTCTTTTGGTAAGATCCCTGGCTATTTATTTCACAAAAAAAAACAGAGGGGAAAACTTGTTGGCAGCTTTACAAAAGGGAAATGGGAGAAGAAAGCGAAGAAAAATAAATACTCAACGGGATTTGTCCTTTCCAGAAGATGTAAATAGGTTTAGTGGTAATAGTAGGTGCGAGAAAGCCCATAAGAGACTCCACAAAGCCATCGGCGGAAGGATTTGCTTATAAGTGAAAGCAATGTCTCTCGGTACAGCTGTGAGTACCTTTTTATATCGTTATTACGTTGCTAAATTGAAATAAAAGTAAAACTGAGGGGAAGGAAAAAAACGGGAAGGTTTCATTGATGAAAATTGGAAGATTCGTAGAAGCCTTCTTAGGGGGAAAGTAACACCGTTACGGTTACACAACAGTTTTGCATGACGCTCGTTCTATCACCACATCGTTATAAATGTTTTCCCTATTCAGTAATACAGGAATAGGATGATTTTAAGTGAAAAAAAAATGAATAAGAAGAAGAAAGGGAAGACATTTTTGCCACTTTCTTTTCTCTTATTTTCTTTTAAAACACCTATTACGTACGCTAACAGGAAGCGTATGTGTCTAGAGGTTTGTAGTTCTGACATTTAAAAAGAGTTATTTTTTTTTATTTTAGGGGGAGAGTATCTCAATTCAATAGACGGTATCCAGAAAAATTGTGAGATAATAATAAAGATAGCTATACCTACCTAAATCCATTCCATACATCCCCTTCCCTACCCTTATCTGTTTTTATGGCTTGCTAAAGTTGAAGTGAATCTTGAGCTGTTGAATTGCAGACAGTTTTTCTCTCTTTTTTTGTGTACGGCTCCTTTGGAATTCTTGAAATTACTACTTTTCTTCCTAAATGGATATTCATGACAAGTGTTTTCCATGGATTTTCTGTTTTTGGCGAGTTTTCTCCTATTTCGGGAGAGTTGGAAGGATTTATGAATGACAAAACACACATACACTAAAGGGTAGCGGTGGAAGGAAATGGAACACTTGACTAAATCCAACAAAATATGGAGAAATATGATGGCTTTGGCTTGGTTTTTTATATCTTATATGACATGTTATTCCAAAGCGACTGATGCGAACAAATTGATTTCACTTGAAAACGTCATTCCTATTTTACAAGGAAAATGAGGGAGTGACATCAAAGCGATATGGGAAGAAGGAGAAGAAGGCTCCAATCCCAAAATGTTTTTGGAGCAACTACCAAAAAAAAGTCCGAATGAATAAAACTGTGAATTTGTATGAGACATTTATCAGTCCTTTTTTGTCTTGTCCTGTCAGTTGTAGACAGTAGAATGGGATAATATGACAATTATCAACGGTAAATGTGGAGGCTAAACGTGTTTGACAAATGCGGGATAATTTTTTTGGCCATTCACCTGAAAAGGACACCAACATTTGTCGCAGAAAGCATAAAAAGCAAATAGAATGATGAACAAAGGACAACGACATGCCTATCATCGAGCGATGTCATATATAATATAACCTAATCGACCGAGATATGACCTATTGGATACATTTCATAGAGCTCCAAATCAAGGTGACCGTTTTTTGTTTCATGAAAAGCTTAACGTAACATTCTGCATACAGGAAGTAGCAGCTAAGTCATTTCATACAAAGGATTAGCCCGTTTTCCAAGTGATAATCTTTCCATTTGCTTGTCCATTTTACAGACACAATAATATGGTTATGGTTTCATCTAAAAGCTGTATAGCATTTGGGTTGAGAGAACTTACCTCAGGCGTTCCATCGGGTAGCCCGTATTCTGAAGCCAGGAGAGGAGCTGGTAGAGCCTCACTCTGAAATAGCAAAAAAAACATTTTTTCGGAGGTTTTAGAGGTACTGACGATGTTCAAACAAATTCATTTAACATTAATAACCGTGTGCTACATCTAAAGCTTGGAGGATTATTTAAGGAATGTTATGACAGGCATTATATCATCCCGAACAAACACGTGTTCACATTGCCCCATAATACCATCTAAACTATTTTTAGCTCAAATAATAATGGTTACTACTATAGTTCGGCTAAATTTATGGAAATAATGACGATCAACCTATTTTATTTTCATCTTTTCAAAACTATTTTAATTATTTTCCTCGGAAGTTTGCAGAAATTTTAAAGGGGGTAATTTAAACATAAAGCAGACATAAAGGTTCGTAAAAGGTCTGCTGGATATTGTGAATCATTAGGTGTGGGTGGCTGGCTAGCTAGCTGCCTTTCAAGCCTTTATTTGTATTTTAAGAAATGAGTGGGTTTTAACAGACTTCATACAAAAATCTACGCTTTTAGCTTGTTCCTTTAAAAAACTCCAACCCTTAGTAAAGATACTTTTGTTTTGCTGTGAAATCCTTTTGCTCATGAAGTCTGAATGACTTGGCCTAATAAATAGCTTCCGACGGTAACGAACATGGCAGTTTTGATGAACAAGGCTATTGTTACTGTGGCAAAAGAAGGGTGCGGGAAGGAAACGGGGGAGAGTGGATTTTTGAGGCCATTATTCATCATTTCATTATCAACGACGTCATTGGCGCAGCCTTTTTAAATAAAATGTTTCGTTACTTCAAACTAAATTTTATATTCGGACTACTCTCGACATCCAAAACTGATTGTTATGGAACTGAAGCAGTCGAAATGAGGGTGAACCTGCTAATGACATTAAAATGAGAATTTATCATTTTTTCTCCGTCAATAAATTCGGATACAATGGTCCTCTATTATGTTGCTTTTAGGTTTTACAATTTTAACTATTCTTATTAACATACTAAAACTCAAAAAGGGGGACATTGTTTTAATATAAAAAAACTGAACAACCTATTCATATCCGTTTTACTGCACTGTGCTAACTACTTATTAAAGAGATCCAAAATCGTATTTTAAAACATCCACGATAAAACCAAACTTGCTATGCACACAATCCCAAATTTTCCCCTTTCAACTGCTATAACTCAAGTAGAATATGTATCAGCTACAAACTTTGTAAAATTCAAGTGTCACCTCAAAGAAGATATAAAAAATAAAAACTGACATATTTGCAAAGTAGGATTAGTAAAGTTTTTGATTTGATAAGCACTTGTAAAAGTACATTCACGTACGTAGAAAATCACAGTATTCTATTATAGAGGGAAAATCTCTTTGATAAAGATTGCGCAAACTTTTTTATGCTATCAAACTTCTGAAATAACCTGTTCATATGGTAAAAGATCTCCCGATTCATTTCCGTCAAATTCACTTGGATGACGTTTTATCAGGTCTGAAAACTTATGTGATGAAAATTGAGAGACCTGTAATTCAAGCAAGGTAATAATCTTAAACAAATAGTTCCCCTCTACAGGTTGCTCTCATTCCTTTCCGTAGAAAATCAGAGGCTTACGTGCACTTCCAACGAAAAAATATCTATAAATATGAAAACTAGAACAGTACATTCATGTGGACATACCTATTCATATCAGGATGAGTACCTATAAGTAAAAGTTATGTAAAAAAAAGTTTTTGGGGGTCATTTCAGCTTAAAAAAGGATTTACTTCCTCTTCAATCAAAAAAAAGTCGGGTGGCATGAAAATCCAAATCAGACAAACTTTAGCCAACCCGTAATCACTATTTGTAGTTGTGATCCTTTCGCTAGAAACAGGAAAAAAAATTCCTCAACCATTTCGACACCAGATCCAAAAAAATCAAAAGTATAACGGGGACAGAAGTTTGTAAAATGTAAAAAAAACGCCCGTTGGTGTCATTTTACTTTTACGGTGTTATTCACATCATGAATTCTCTCAAAAATGATATCATAACCAATGACTGGAATAGAAACATGGATAGTATGATTATATGCAAAAAATGTTCTTTTCATGTGATACAATAAGGCACAAAAAGGGATGAGAATGACAGTAAACAACAACAAAAAAGCTTTACCTTTTCTTTTGCTTGGGAAGCGAAAAAAGTGAAACGTCCGTTGACGGAAATTATATCCAAAACCGGATTTCACTTTACTGCATGAATATGCATGACAAACTTTTTTTTCAAAATCGCTTTCCAGAACCACACCGGTAGTACTTACTTTTTAACTCCGCTCAAGTGGAATCTAATCATGCTCCTCACAAATTAGCCTTGTTTTCTTTAAAAAAAAGGAGGGTGCATGTGAATGTACCAGAGGAAGAAAGAGCATTTTGTAAAAGGAGGATGACATGACGAGACCATGAAAAACCGTCGGAAAAACTCACTACGCGGCGGCCTTTTGCAACAAGTGAATTCCCAAAGCTTTCATGCTTACTTTCCCCCCATAAAATATGTGTTGTAAGCGTGCTTAACCCGGACTGGATTTAGGGCTACACGCAACAAGAATAGGAATCAGTCAGAATGGGATGACCAAATGGAAAAGGAAAAGCAGAACTTGAGGCGGGTTGGAGGAAGGGAAAGCTCCCTCCCTATCTTTTATTTGAACTGACAAAATAGACTGTTACTACATATCGGTGGCGTGGATTTCAGTATCACTGCTGAGGAGGTTTTTGTTTCTATAGAAACTGTTACACCGTCTCATTTCTCCATCCTCTCCCATTTTTTGGTATGCTGTTAGCCGAGGAAAGTTAATCTTGTTAGGCTTTACTTGTAATCCTGGGTAGACTACACCACTTACGAAATAAAAAACAACGGATCTCTTCCTCGCCACTAACTCCACTTTAAAAACAACAAGTACATGGGAAAGGGGGGAGGAGTGCGTACTCCAGAAAAACAATATCTGGATCTCCGTGTTAACCTTAAACATGGGAAGTCCAGTCTTGTTACACTTTGCCTTTTTGATTTCTTCTCCGAGGATTCCAGTTTCTCAAGTAAGGCTTTTAAGGGAGATGAAGCTAGTGATGTAGTTTTGTTTTGGATTAAGTTGTAAGTAGACAACCTTGAGCATTTCAGCTTTCACAATCTTGACCTTTAATTTATTTAGATGGACACTTCTCTGTAAGTGGATCCGTATCATAAAAAATGAAATGATGAAATTGGAACTGGGATTTAGACAAGAGATTCCGCTCCCATAATGACTTTTTGGGGGAAACGCGTTAACAGATAAGGTACCTGAATATTTTACAACTTCCTCCCCAACTTTCCTACCTACTTGGAGTTTCTATTTATTTAGCTTATTCGGGAATTATGTTTAGGGCTTCTACTCAAATAATGATTTTCCTCCGTTAATCTTGTCAACATTAAGTATTTGAAGAGGATTTTGGGATTGCGATTACGTGGCTAGCGAATAAATCCCTGTTTTATGAGTTGGGACGATAGTACGTAATTAAATCACGTTCAAATATTGGGTCATGGATGATGTGTTTACTGGACAATATTCATTTCCAAGTTTTGATTCAATATGGCCGGTATTCAACATGGTGTGGATTCGGCTGTAGAAGTTTAATTAGGCTTTGTGTCTTACTTCTGATTCAAACAATAAAATTGTTTTTCCCATTCACAATTCATACGTCTAGATAGTTCCGTTATGAATATGGATAAAACCTGGCTTTCATTTTTCGCTACTCTATCTGGTTATGAGTGACAGCGATAAAAAAATGTCTGCTGGGAGACCAGTTTGACTCCCACGTCATTACTCCACTTCTGGGAGGTTCTCTGAGATTATGAGCTATCATATGTTTTATCGTCATTTTGTTTATTATTATGATCATTTTCTATGGGGAAATGGTCGCTGAATAGTGTGCCCTTATTAACGATTAAAACGTGACTTATCAGATTCCCCTTTGAAAATTACCTTTTCAGCGGAAGCATGAATTGAAAATGGGGAATTTAGCAAAGCACTGTTTATTTGTGCACAAGTAATTATATCAGATACTCTAGGAAGTAGAAAATTAGGGCAAGGGAAAGCAGATAGAATCAGCTCCGGAAGGGTTAAGGATGAGCAGTGAGTGGGAGAAAATATGACTACACCTGTTGATGATGTTAGTGCTATAAATATCCTGTGATCTACTACATTTCCACTGCAGAGCACAATTTTAGAATGGGCTTTCATCAAAGCGTAATTAGTGCTTGAATTATTAAAACTGTTTTCTAGGTCGGAATGAAAAGGTCCTTGCTCAAGGATGCTTTTCATTCTAAACTCTCAATATGGGGAGCTTAAAATAAGCCAATTAAGATGGTAAAACAAAAGCACTTTCTCTTCCCCACTTTATGGGGCAATGTGAGACTGTATGATATTATATGATCAACAGGCTACTCCTTTGTTTCCGATGAAATGGACAGAAATTGCAAGTGAAAGTTTATTTATAAAAAGCAGAGGCCAAAAATATCAAGGAGAAAACTAAACTTTTAGGAATGATGACGATTAATTTGATGACCGAGAAAGGGACAACCAGCTTTTACACAATACAGTTTAAAAAAAAATTACCTGTCTTTAAGCATCTGTGCAAACTGAAGATCCTTAACGTTTCCATCTGGATTAGGTTGGAGTGACGCTGGAGGAGCGGCATATGGACCGTTGTTGGGTGAAGACTCCAGCATGGGGTAACAAGCCACTTCCCGTGACACAAGGGAGATGATGGTGAAAGCCATGGCGAAAAATACACACAATTTTGCGCTCTCCTTCATCTTGTTATTGAAATGGGGAAAAAAAGTTTTGTTTTTGAGAAAGATTTTATTTAATTTTTTTGAAAAAAGCTGAAAGATTCTTCGAGTGGAAGTTTTATGCTTTTACAGAGTCTGTTTTAAGAGGGAATTATTAGTTTGAACAAACGATTTAAGCAAAGTGGATTTAGATTTCTGAAAGGAGCTTATTGCAGTTTTGACGAAGATTGATTAATTGTTCACTTTGTAATTAGCTACTTATTTTTAACGATGCTTGCAACTGTTTGAGCAGTCTGAAATAATTTATTATACAGATTATTAGACAAAGCTAATTATGTAATGGAATACTGTTTTTTTTTTCTTTCGAAAATTATTTAGAAAATTACGACCGCTCCAACTACTTATTCAAATTTTCCTTTCGCTAGATTTCTATAAGTTTTGAAAGAGCTTCCGTTTTTTTTCTGAAAATTGCAACTGCAGGTAAGTGAAATAGGTTCAATGAAAAAAAATATGCTCCACTTTTTTTTTATTTCCCTGTGTTATCCCTTTCCGCAACAAAAACTGACTTATTATTGAAAGCTATAGAAAAAGCCTTGTCTCCCGGTAACAACTGAAGCGGACTGGCAAGTGAAAACTGACTGTTGAATCCTCAGTGCCCCCCAAGCTCCTTTTATATATCTTTGGAAAGCGATGTTGAAAAATAACAAGGAGCACTCTTAGCCAACATCGCTAACTCTCCTCACGTAAAACCGACTCCTCTCTTTGGATTGATGCATGTGCCTGACGGTAAAGGGAAGAGGTATGCAGGCATGGTCACACAGTCACATTGTACATGCCGATATTCCATTCCAAACTTGGGCAAGTCTGTTTTTGCAATATGATGAGGATGAATTCGGAGGTTTCGTGTAATGAGTTTACCTTAGATATGCAAAATACGTTTTGTGCAAAACGGTGAAAGTGAAAAGAGAGGACCACCTGGCCTGTGTCTACATTATTCTTTTTTTACGATGATATCCAGGTCCTGAATCCTGACGTAAAACATTAAACCAGTGGAACTATCACCCTTTCGTTTACTTTTACTTATTCCGAGACTTGGTTCCGACTAGTTATTGCGCGTTTGCTAATACAGTTAATCCCTTCTCATACTGATAGGTACACCTACGTTGTTTTTTTTGGGGGGGGGGGGTAAATACAAGGAGCTGATTTCTTCTTGTTGTCCAAAAAGGTAGCCAGCTAAGCGACTACAATATTTCTGTATCATTGACAATTAATGAATGGTTTGGTTATTGTAAAGATGAAGATAAGGTGCTCGGTTGTGTCATAGAATTCAAATATGCCTTCGTTAATCAGGAGGATAATTCATAACAAAGAGATTAGATACACCCACGTACGTATCCAATTGCAGAAAAGGTGTAATTATTCATTGGGGATGATAGGCTAATTTTACAGATGACTGATCAGTTTGTAACTAAGCTAAAAGAAACAATTAATTGGAAGTCCAAATTCAAGAAAAAAACCTTGTCGTTTTCGATTATCTGATGCAATTCATGATTTCAAATTGTAGAAGAATGGAGAAGAAGACGTTGTAATGCATGAATATTGAACAGCAAAGTCATGCATTTTATTTGCTGCAAATCAATTATGAAGGAATATAAATTCGTGTGTG
Source organism: Lepidocyrtus cyaneus (assembly GCA_034696785.1). Lineage (NCBI taxonomy): Eukaryota > Metazoa > Arthropoda > Collembola > Entomobryomorpha > Entomobryidae > Lepidocyrtus > Lepidocyrtus cyaneus. The sequence continues at coordinate 5,933 of JAQIWX010000711.1, read as the reverse complement.
GGAAGTGAACCCATTCCCAATGACGATGTTAAGAGCAACAGCAAGCATAAAAATTTATCAGTGTCAGTTCCTAACAAGCCAAATGAATTCTTGAATAGGATGTTCTCTTCGCCTTTGGTTGAGCCCGTGTCCCATTACATTCACACACTCGTTAGGGAAACTCCAACACAAGAGGAAAAATCTTATTTCACGCCTCTGCTAAAAAATGGAATGACAATGTTCGAGACTCCGTGAAAATATTTATTTGTCAGAAAAGGGAAACCAGGGGAAATAATAAATTCCTCCTATTATAAATATTTTTTTTGCAGGTTTTTCCTTTCACCTTCAAACCTTCCCTGTCCTATTCAACAATTTGAAAGAAGGCATAGCTGTTATATTTGGGAATAAGATGGATGATTTCTTTCACCATATATTTATTGAATACAGATACTATTAGATAGAATGCATAAAACTGACTTACCCAAAAAAGAAGTATTTTTGTCGGAATGGAATGGATGATATGATAACGTGGACTGTTTAGGATGTCCTTCAAGCCATGTTTAAAATATATTTTAGACATTCAAATTTCCATTTAACTAACTTGACATAAGTTAAAAGTTAAAGACATATGAAACTATATGACATATATTACAGTATGGATGTGAAAAAGAAGAAAATACCGGTTTTAGACTGCGTGGATGCCGGAGGCCCAAGTTGTTCCCTTAGATCTTGCTTTCTTTTCCGGTTCTACAAAAAAAATATCATTTGCATCTTGTTATGGTATTTCTGTGTAGCTAACTACAAGTTGAACGGGAAAGCTGGCTGGAGAGAGGGGAAACGCAATGGGGTAGGTAAATCTTTCTCTCAGGTAGATTCAATCCAATTTCCTTCCTCTGTTTCTTTTCCCATCAACAAGACCCACCCAGTGAAAGCAATACATGGCAATAACAAAATTTGATATGAGCGGATCGGAATGGTTATATAAGTTGCCTAGTTAGCTAGGTATGTGTGCTAAGCCATTAAAAAACTGCAGGTATCCAAAGTCACCAAGGGACTCCACTTGCCCGAGGAATCGATGTAACTTTTTCTGCCAAGTGTAAGTACGTCATTCAAGCTTTTGTGCTCCGTTCATGCAAAGGACTGAGCCAATCCAAGCGGGTGTCATGGACGCTTCCAGCTTTTTTTTTGAGTATTCAACAATGCCCCATAGGATGTAGAACGGATGGATGATAGAATGATAGTTGGATTCGGAAATAATTCCGGTCCTTGAAGTGGGGCCATGCATATCCATCCATCCATTTATGCAGGCTAGGCTAATGCTAAATGTGGTGGTGGTGAGTATGAGCGGAGCCGGAGCTCCTGCACTTGACAAGATTTTCAAGATTCTGCCCACAGAAGCAATGTCGTATATCCCTCCACAATGTTCTGATAATTTTTGTTGCAGTTTTTTGTTCTCGGAAGTCACTATTACCATTTTACATGCTGATGGTTTCTATGACAAAATGCCTTTTTCATGCAATCAGATTTGTATTAAAGGTTCGTTCACTTGGTAAAGTTTTAAGATTTTTGACTGTGAGTAATGGCCATATTATATCGTGGTGAAGAACGAACCAACATCAATGCATCGATTGGGTTTACTTTGGGGTTTTCGTTAGAATAGTGGAACGGATTACGCAAGTAAAAGTTATTTTTGTAGCCTCAACTACAATGGAAAGCTTCTTTTGAAAATGGCCCTGCATTTTAATTAATTCTATTGAAAGACAAGATTGAAGTAAGCTGGTGGAGGCGTAATGGTTCGTGTAAGTCTTGCAGATGTGCAAAGTTAAGATGAGTTACTCATCATATAACTGCATATTTTTACGTTCCGTGTTACGTAACCACACTCCCAAGCCTGAGTAAACGTGCATAATTTATTGTGTGAACTACCAATCCGATCTACATACGGTAACAGGGCCCAAAGTAAGCAAATTCAAAGTGATATAATGTTGGAAGGGGCGATTTAGACGTTTTCAATTTAATTGCAAATCCAGTTCAAGTTCCGGAGTTCCATACATTGTATGTCAAGTCAATACCAACCAGTCTTTGACAGGCAACAAATTCCTCCTCATAAAAAATCTCCTATCAATAGTCATTTTTTTTAGCAAGGAACCATTCTCTTATGTTCGCTAGATATCTCAACAGCTCATTTGTTTGGAGTAAATCTATCGACCAACAATCGCTAAAATTGTTACAAGCCGAAGTGTTTCCTCGTGAAAGTATCAACTATGTTTTCACTTTTGTGTTTAAGTGTCATTCGCAGAAACCAGGAAACAGAATGCCATAATTAAATTAAAAACTTCTGTCATAGGTAAGCACACTCCAAAACACCAAATAAATTATGGATGCCTCAATAATGGTAGCTTTGCATTTGTCCCTGGTGCAAACATTATTTTGAGAAGTAAAGCTGGAGCCACAGTACCTACATAACTAATACGCTACACAGAGCTTGTGACCTTTATTTTTGACATATTGGCGAAGGGAATACTTCCACTAAAAGCCATCTCTACTTGGCTAACCACAGCCACAAACACGGCGTGTCTCATACATTTTTATGATGACATAAATGCAAAATTCAAATGAGAGATATTCATATCGAGCTACTATACTTTTTTTCCTCCCTTCATAAATAAACAATTTCTCTTTCAGGTTTTTATAGAATCACAGACACTTTTGGAATCCTAGCCCTATTTCCTCTGGTATGGATGGGTTTAGTTGTAAAAATCTTTGGTTTTTAGTGCCAGTGGTCGTTGTTCAAAGGTATTTTGTGGGAATTGCTGAAAAGCCAATAATTCCTTTGGGAATTGAACGTGAGCAGTTTTCTGTTTTTTTATTTAAATTTAAAAAACTAGCCTTGATATGAATATGAATGCATTCCAATGCTAGCATGCCTACAGAGGATCAAAAGCTATCAAAAGTGCCGGAGCTTAATCAGCGTATTTTTATTTTGTCGAAATTGTAGTTTATAAAACAAGGACAAATACAATACAGCACAACTGCGCGTCAGTTTTTTTTAGTAGGAAACAAGGATATCTTGTTTTTATTAATTGCTTTAAAAAAACTGTTCTTGAAACAAATACAAATACCGCTTGACATACTTATCCCGTGTCCTGGAAGCATAAAAATAAAATGGAAAGGACATTTAGTGTATCATTAGTCAAGGATCGTTAGATTCAAAGCCTTTTTCTTTTCAATTGAAGAATGAAAGCCAGCTATTTTCTTAACATCTCACTGCACTGGAGAGTTAATATTAAGGTTCAGGCCAATTTTCCGATGTCCTTTTTTTTAAATCGATCAGAGTTAACAACGTACCTGGAGGTATTTAATGCAAGGTCTTTTCCTGTTTCAAAAACGTGAAAGGATTTCACCTTTCCTTCGCTTTTTCTCTTGAGTTTATGAGAAGCAGGAAAGACCAAGTCTTACAATTAATGATCGGATCATGAAATGATAAATGATGATGATAAATTGATAACAGAAGAAAAAAGTTGGTACGCATGTATAAAATGCAAAACAATCCCAATTTATGCTTAGAAGTCTACCCATACATTTGCCTGCATGTTCTTCAAAGGGATACCGATACTTGGTATCATATCATCATCATCATCATCAAATACCACTTAAGGTTCCTTTATTGAATTCATAGATGACTTACTTTAAAGGATATGATAATGCCGAAGGTATGAAGATGACGATGATGATGGTTATCTTTTTTCAAATTGAGATACACATCGGCTGTAATATTTGTTGGCCTGGTAGAATGAAAGTAAAATGACTGTCAGTCGTTGTTGTACATACATGACGTATGAGCTTTTACGGTCGGTACTTTTTAAAGAGAAGGATTTGCTAGCCAAAGTCGGCAAAAGTATTTGTGCACATCACATGAAGGAAGTGAACTCTCTTGGGAGACAGAAAGCATGCATAAAAGTGCTTTCCATATATTTCATTACCCAAAAGCCAGAGAAAACTCTTATTTCCCCTTTTACCGGAGAGTTCCTCCTTTGTGTTCAATTGTCTTGATGTTGGTGTTTGAAAGTGAAATGGGAGGGTTTAGTAACTAACAAAACTGGCAGCCGGATGATGGGGAACTGTAAGAATCATCATCATATTATACAATGTACCTACCTAGGTTATGTGGAATAGGAGGAAATATGAAATAGTTAGGTATAAAAAGGAAGTTATGCCATGTTATGATGCTATGTGAGATGTTATGGGGCTTTAGCTTCATCCAACAGCCCGACATTTCACTCAAGGGAATCGGACCATGTATGTATGGGGATATATGGAACTCTCTGTTGGACCACCAAGAAGAAAATGGTGAATAGAAAATAAAAGAGAGAAACAGAAACAGAGAAAGGGAGGCGAAGCGAATGGAAAGTGTGAGATGGGTATGGAGGAAGCAATCGTTTCTCAAAAGAAAAAAGGGAAAGGTGGGAGGGAAGGTGCAACAACAAGATAAAAACTAAATTGTCTTCTTTTCCATGGTAGATGAAGGTAATGAGAAATGAACTAAACTTGTGCGGTATACTAACTGCCATTCAACTCAATATTAATTCCCTTCACGTTGGCAAAAAAATACAGTTTTTAAGTCTGAGAAGGAGAGAGAAGAATGGGATATACTGCGTGGGAAATGTTAGTCTTTAATTTTCCCCTAGAAAAAAGAAATATTTATAAGACAAAAAGTCAGGTAGGAGAAAGATAATAATACATGAATAGCAAGAGTGATGGTGCAGAGTAACGTCAGCTATACAAAATAAAATTTTTGTGTTTGGTGTAAACTATCTTAAATTTTTCAATGGACCAATTTACATTTTTTAAACAAAGATAGTTTCTGGGACGTGACGCTTCTGGGAGAAAGCAAATTTTTTTTTTTGCTATTTCGTAGTTAAGAAAAATTTGGATCGGCCTCGTGGTAGTTTTATTTTGATGGCCACCGTCATAATTTTTTCCTTAATAATATGCTCTACGTCAGAATCAGAATTCGGTGTGTGGAGCATGAACTAATGAGAACAGAAGTGACAGAATTTATAGTGGGGCGTGCATGTAAATGAAACAAATTCTTTCAGAAAGAAAGTTTTTCCCGTGCCTGAAGGTCTGAAAACCTTTCAAGGAACACATTGGTAATTATATGGTAAGGACTTCTTCTATGACTCTTATGCAGTTTGTTGCATGACAGGTGAGAAGAAATTTGGCGTAGTGGAAACAATACAAAATTGTTTACTTCCGCATGTCTGTATTCACTGAAGGGTAATATCGATTTCATTGACGTGCTTAATTGCATCGAGATGAGATCGGCGTACATATTTTCTGCGCAGCAGTGCAATAAAATCATTTAGGGTAATAAATCACTACACAGCCGATGCATTTGAAAGGCGAAGTAATTGCAAGCCCTTGATTTTAAATAGGACAAGGAGTAATAATAATAACAAACTAGGTACATACAGATGGTTGGATTGATATTTAATTTATGTCAAGTTCAGTTTAAGAACTCAGCGGGGCATTCTGCAACTGTCATTGTTATCGAAAGCTAATGTCATTTTTGTCGCTTATCACTTTGACTGTGTATCCCATGCATGCGGGATTTTGTATCGGTAGGATAATACTCCACCAAGTTTTTGCAATAATTTTGGCTTGTCAGAAGAATAATGAAAACGTCAAAAAATTGAATCAACATTAAAAAGAATATAGAATATTATTATTTGCTGAGATTTTGCTAAAGCTTAGGTAGGTTGGTCGGATTGATATCGCAAACAGAATTGATTTGTATGAGGGAAACCTTATCAGTCACATTTTAATCAGTATCCCGCTCACGATCCCTGCCTTCTTAGAATTATAACAATGATGATTATAGCCAAAACTTTTTTGCAATTTTGAGCTTAAAAAATTTGCAATTTTCGAAACAAAATTTTGCAAATTTTTGC
>JAQIWX010000710.1:0-14233 GCA_034696785.1 Lepidocyrtus cyaneus | reverse complement strand
TTTGAAACAGAGGCGGCATTCCACGTAAATAAGGAGGCATTCGTCATATTAATCGCCAGCAAAAGGGTTTATGCCTTTTTCTCAAAATACCCCAGAATGTTCCTCTTTTTATCGTTAGAAAAAAATTAGGCACGGATAAAACTACAGGATCGTATTGGCTTTTTAATTTAATTTTTATAGATTTTATTGTAATATAAACAGAGCATTTTAATCCATATGTCATTTTAAAACAAACTAGTTAACATTTTACATAAGTTAAATTAAAAGTTATTAATTTAAGCTGACTCTCCTGCGGCGTGTGAACTACTTTCCCCCAAGTCAAGAGAAGACTCCATTTCCTTCCTACTGCTTTTGGACAATCCCCTCAAAAAGGGCAACCGCTTCGGCTTGCTCCCCTCCGCATGATAGTGCCTGGTATGCTTCCGGTGCATGGCTTCGGAGGCAAAGGCCATTGGACAGTGCTTGCAAGGATAAGGCCTAACATTATTGTGGAGGTTCATATGCCCCTGGAAACTCTTATCCGTGGCGAAGCCCTTTCCACAAATATCGCATTTGAATTGAAGCCCCCGATGGGTCCTCTTGTGCCGGTTGAGCATCGAAGTAAGTTTGAAAACTTTCCCACACTCATCGCAGCGGTGGCCAGGGAGTCCCAACTGGGCGGGGTGGGACTGATGAAGATGATTCGAAAGCTGGAATTGGAAGATGGACCTCCCACAAATGGAACATAAGACCTTCAACTTGGCCTGCTCCTCTTCGCTGGCATGCTTCCGTAGCATGTGATGGGCTATGCCAGACTTGGTGACCAGCATCCCGCAGTCCTGGCACTGGACTCTTGTCTCCTTTTTATTGGGCGGTGGAGGCTCCTCCCCTCTTGATATCGCCTCCAATCTATCCTGCTCCGTGTAATGTTTGTTCCAGCGATGGGCATGGAGCCTTGTTTGGGAATAGAGGTTCCTCCCACAAATGTCGCAGATTTTGACACGGAGTGGACCGAACTTGAGCCCTTTGTGTTTGGTGTTGATGTGATACTCCAACTTCTTCGGGGCTGTGGCTCTGTATCCACATTCTGGGCAGGTGAAGCGGTTGTCATGGAACTGGATGACGTGCTGCCGGAAGGTGTTGGCTTTATAAGGGAGATTTCGCTTTACGGTCATCTCGCATTTGGAACAGGAGTAGAGGTCATTTTCCAACGGCGTGAATTGGACGTTGAGGCAGGTGATGATTCCGGTTGCGGAGTCGAGTCTCATTTTCTTTGTACCTTTTGATGTGTGTCGTCGGGAGGAATCGAAGTCTTCATCATCAAGGTCGTCAGTGCTGTCATCTTCGCTTTCACTTTCCTCGCCTTCGTCCAAAGGGTCTTGAGGAGGGATGAAATCTTCGTCTTCAGCTTTTGATTTACGAGGTCTTCGCTTCCTCCTTGGGTTGTCGGAGGTATCGCTTACTCCTCCATCATCCTCAGCCATCCATATTGAGTCACCGTTATCATCATCAACATTAACACTCTCCTCCAAATCAATTTCCTTCTTGGGGCGAGCATGTTTTCTGTTAGTGGCAGATTTTGCGGAATCTTTGGAACGTTTTGGGGGAATGTCCGGATGCTTCCGATCATCAGTTTCAGGCAACGGGAAGTCAGTATCAGCTTTTCTCTTTTTCGTTACCGGTCTTTTCCTATCATTACGTTTTGGAGGGCGACCTCTTGACTTCCCTCTTCCTGAACTGTTCGTGGAAGGAGGATGAACATCAACAGCGTCAGCGTTGTATGCTGCTCCCTCGAGATCGAACTCATCATTAGTCTGAAGGTTACGGAAATCGAATGGATAAGTAGTATGAACATCTCGGTGGAGTATCTGCTCAGCGAATATCTTATCATCTTCGGATAACTGGAACAAAAAAATTATTAATTCGAAAATTAGGTTAAACGTAAACAAAGTCAGTCACAATTTCAACGAAGACAAACTAATGCTGTAATTTGTAATTAGTATTTTATTTTACCCGGATAACTGGACATGGGATGGAGCTATCCAGTTTGGCAGCAATTGACTTAAACCGGCTTCCAGTAACCTGCCCTCTCACTTGAAAGTATCTATAGTCCCGCTGATACAGACCGCTTAGCTGAACATGTTCCTCGGAAGAATTCACCTTGTCCTTCAACTCCTTCAATCCCCCTTTCCATGCCTCCTCCAACTCCTCCAGTCTCCTCCTCACATTCATCAGAAAACTTAGCTGATCTTTACAAGGTCTACAGAATGGAAATGGGTCTTTGGAGGAGTTATTCCACCGAATCCCATTCAACTCCAACTTGAGCCACCTGGCAAACCACTGGAAAAGCAGGTTCTCTTCTTCACTCCAATAATTCGAATTAGCCGTTGAGATCAGTTCCTCCCTTTCCCCCTCCCTGATCTGAAGATTATCCACATCATCATCACCGACCCAGTTCCCCCCTTCCTCATGTCCCCTCCCCTCAAACGGCTCCTCTTTCACAACTGGAGCTACATCATTGTGTCGAAACTGGACACCGCAGATGATGCACGAAATCTCAGCTCCCTCCCCTTCCCCTCCAACTTGATTAAAAGTACTATTGTAGCTCATTTTCAAATCCAATGGAATCAATCTTTTCAGGACACTCATCTTTCACAAAAGTTGCAAGTACAAAAATGTAGTTTCAAGATTTTAATTGAGCCATAAACCGGAAAACTGATAGTCTCATCATCAGTTATATATAAAAGCCGCCGTCTCATTTTTTTATACTGAAGTTCCCATTATCTACTGAATTAAAAACTAACAACTTTTAATCTTTCACCTGATTCACATTCACAACAACACGACACACAGGCTACAGCTGATATTACTCAAATACCTCTGTTTTGTTGTTTTTCTGATGCTCATGCTCGCTCTCTCAGCCTGCCAAACAAAAACAGAGCAGAGCAACAAAGGCTTCGCTTCGCTTCGACCTAAAACAACGTCAGTTTTGCTGCTTGCTTGACTGTCAGGTGGGAAATATAATGACATGTCATATGAACGGAGTTGCTTGTTTTGAACGTTTGTGTATGGCCGAAAAGAATGTTTTAATCAAACTACTGTAATTACAGTTTAGGTTAAATTGGAAACATAATTCGATTTGATTTTATTCCAAAGAAAATTAGTTAATTTCATTAGTTTTTTTTTTTTTGAGAATGAAAAATAATTTTGGGGATTTGTATTTCCATTTTTAAAAGTCTGACTTGGGTCGCCTATCTAGCCAGGCTTTGATGTTGGGCGTGTTCATCACGGCTTCCTTCAGTTTGTTCACGTGCTCGTAGTCCTGTGCCAGGTTCTTTCCAAGGAGGATCTCAAACTGTTCGATGATCTGAGCGAGGTAGATGTCTCCCCATGTGAGTTGATCCCCCACAAGGTACTTCCCCCCGTTGGCCTTGATGATCATATCGAACTTATCCAGATATCTGGTCTTGGTCGATTTGATAAGCTCCTTCAGTTCTGCTTCCTTTTTGCTCCCATCATCTTCCGAATCGGATTGGAAGATGACTGGCCAAAAGGCATTCCCCAAATCCTGGATGGCGTCGACGTACTCATCGCAGAGGGCGGCTTGGTAGCGGTCCGTCGGAACCAAGTTGTACTTTTTGGCGAAATAGCGAGCGATGGCGATGGACTGGACGAGGGACTTCCCCTCAAACTCAATTAGTGGGACTTGGCCCCAGCGGCATCCTTCCGAAAAACAAAAATTAAAATGAAATGCAATTTATTCAACAACGTCAACATTAATAAAACAACAATTTGATTGGCTTTGAAACTTACTCGCTTTGATTGCTGGAGGGATCTTGGGATTAGGGAGTGGGGCGGGAAAGCGGATATCTTCAAAGGCCACTCCAGCATAGGACAAAATCCATCGAATGGCCTCCGCCCTCCCACAACCGTCAAAGTAATATAGTTTTACTGACATTATGTTTTGGTTATAAAAAAAACAGTATGTTCCTTACTGTTCGCATTAAACTAACTCAGAACACTGATTACGGCTAAACCTGACAGAGAAATGCATTTCATATCATAACTATCTATTTTAATTAAATGGCTCGTGACGACCCAATGATAATGATAAGCATCGACGAACAGAGAATGCTGGAAGTTAAGCTATAAGTTCACGAGATCCATTGGAACATGTCCTTTCAGTATTTCTCATGCTCATCCGGACTACGATACAGATAAGGCATATATTTATGACGTTTTATTCATTGTCTATCCAAAACAATTTCAATTGATGAGTATCTCAAATATCTCAATCCACTCAGAATTACTTTGATAAGGTGGTTCGGTTAGTTATAGTCAAATGCTAATTTCATTGGCTTGGTTTGGTAGATGAAAGATGAGCAGGCTTGTTGTAAAGCTGACAGGCTAAAGGCAGTATGCATGCTGCATGCAGCGACACCAAAAGTAATTTGGGGCAATAAGAGAAAGTTGAAGCTGGATAAAAAAATTATGAAGTGTTTAGTCCAGCAACTCACATCAGATTGATGATGACGTTACGCTCAGGATAGGATTGATATTATGGCCGTAATCGTAATGATAATGATAAATTCAAACATGCAAGTCAAGGTCAAGTGCGTTTCATCCAGTTTTGCTGTGTATCTTTTTATTTTCATATTACATTAGTGATTAGAGTACTCCGGCCAAGCCGAAGCTGACAGAAGGCATGGAAAGGAATGAGAAGATACAAACAGATTTTACCGGATGCACAGAAAGGTAATAACTGCCACTAAATGAACATGAAAAACTAAACTAAACAACTACAATGATTAGCACAAATTCATACTTTAGCCAGAAATAAGCGAAAAATTTAAACAGAAATAATTCATGTGGGAAAAGAATTGCCCCATATTATTATTCAATTCAGACACATCCACATAATTTCTAACATTGATTAATGGAAAATGGAAGAAAACATTATATTTAAGAATATTATTTTAATTCACATGTTCGAGCTGATTGTTGATTGATGACATGACTTTTTTTTAAACTAAATGTTGCAATACAAATTGCGTATTATGTATTATACAATATTATTTTAGAATATTATTTATTACAAGTCTTTGGTCGTTTCTCCACTCCGCGGAAAGATGAAGTAAACTATTACTACTTAACTTAACTTTAGAAAGCAAAAATGGGATATAGACAAAAGGAAGTAATTATTCTACGTAGCCACACATATATAAGACAGCAGTTTTAAACAAAAAGTACCGTTATTATTACAGAATTAGTTTCATTAGAACCAAATCATTTTGCTTTCTACTTCCACAGGCCTCTGCTCCTTTTTAACATTTCTGCCAGCCCCGGGAAAAAAAGCTTCCCAAATTGTGTACAAAGGCTCCAAAAACGGTCTGCCTTCGCCTCGGCGTATTCACAACAGCTTCCGTGTATGTACGCTTGCTTGCATAATTCACACAGTCCAAAGAGTCCTTCAGCACCTGTCCAGACAGCTTGAGTTCTTTGAGCTTCTTCACCATGGCATCGATCTCCGCCGGCTTTGGGGGACTCCCTTCCCCCAATTCCATTTGCTTCTCCAAGATAGCTTTCTCGCAAACATAGGAGTCCATGCTCAGCTTGAGATATTCCAAGGTCTTCCTGTTCCCTCCCAGCGCCACCTTATCTTCCTCCTCCCTAATCAAATGGTGCAAGTACTTTTCCATCGCGTCATTGTAGGGGGTTATAGCATTGCTCTTGAGAAAATAGGCGAATGTCACGGAGGACTTCTCAATCTCCCTCAACTCGAATTCATACTCCTCAATCAACTTATTCTTCTCGACAATCATTTTCTGCTTCATTTCCGCCGCAGTGAGTTTCTGGTTGAGAGACTCCTTCACGGCGTGGTTCTCCACTTTCTTCAGAACTTGGATGGAGTCGTAGTAGATGTGGAGGTGCTCCCGATAGTGATGACCACAATTTGGTTGGATGCAAGTACCGTTATTCATCGCCGCGCATCCCATCAACCCGGGATCCCCAATGCTGTCTTCAGTTACCCCAGTCAGTCCACAGGGGCTGTGACAAATGGACGTGTACTCCGTTGTATGGATTCCATCCACGGACCAAATCCTCACACACAGACTATTCGAACATACCGTTTTTGGATAATCCAGCCTCCTGACCTCAATCTCCGTCCGGGTTGTCATTCGTTTACCCTTCAAGGCTTTGATGGTCTCCTTTGTCCTCTCAATGTCCGCCTTTTCATCCTCCAAGATTGCTCTGTTGGTCTGAATGTTTCGGCTGATTTCCGCCAAGGGTCGGACCATTTTGAGAACCAGCTCACGGGCGTGATTCAAGTTCATTGTGCTTTGGATGGGATGAGGGACCAGTCCCTGGATGTGGTCCAGCATTCTCCTCGTCTCGACGATGGACTTTTCCCAGGATTTTGAAAAGTTCTCTCGTTCGTCCTCTGGAAACTGGACCGGGGGATTGTTCTTGATTGCTGCAAGAAATCGATAAGCCTCGCTATCAAAGCAGTAAACCGTCCGGGGAGTGACCGCAATCTCAACGTTTTTGTTTTCTTCCAAGAGGGCCATCAAAGCAGGCATCGTGTCCCCGGGCCGGTAGAAGGTCCCACGGGAGTTGGTGAAGCAGAATATAATATTTTTGCTAGCGTCCCGGTGGAGATACGTGAGGAGCTCCTTGATGCAGAACCGGAACAGGACGTGGAGCCTCGAGTTGTTTGGTTTGAGGAGGATGCAGATCCCATGGATTTCTTCGAGGTGGGAGAGGGTTCCCAGAATGTTTTTGAAATTCTTCTTGTCCTGTTCGATCCCCCGAGTGTCGCCGATTCCGGGAGTATCGATGAGTCGGATCTTGGTCTTCCCAATGTTGAATGGATAGACTCGAGCCTCCTGGGTAGCAGACTGGCCAGCTTTTAGGACCTCGTTCTGATCATTTCCGGTTTGGACTGTAATCTTCTTGAAGTCCGCATCAAAGATGGTAAACTCGCTGGGGATGACAGTGCAAAGTTCTCCCGCTTCCGCTGCCTCTAACGACTCATAATTGAGGTAGTTGATGAAGCCATTAATCCAGGTTGACTTCCCCACGCCGGTTTCCCCCAAAATCAGGATGTTGATTTCCTTGAAAGGTGTTAATTGAGAAATTAACTTGATGAGGGCACTTTCCTCGTGCTTTTCATAGGCAGCCCCATGCTCCGGATCGGGACATTTGAACTGAAGGTGGATGACTGGGGTCTTGCCACAGTCGCAGTAGACATGGTTATCAAATCCGTACTCGATTTTGGAGGAGCACTTGCTACAAATCCATTCATGTTCTGAGGAGGAACTGCAGCTCCTCCCGGCACATGGGATGGAGAGTGGAATTCGTTTGGTGGGTTTAGAGCTGGCTGCCACAGTTACAGTTTCATCAGTGACTTGGGCCAATGCAGGGATTTCTTCGGTAGGCTCTTTGCTCTGAAAATGATGAAGCAGGTCCTCTGCGATCAGTTGCCCTCCACGAACAACCTGGATACAACTGGAAGTGTTCTTTGGAAGTTGGCGCCAATGGATGTCGCAATCAACAGCATAGAACTGATGATCTCTGTTCCGGTCCCGGTTCCGCTTCATTTCCTGTAGGAAAAGCTGGCAGTTGTCACTCCACCTCGGTGGATCCATAGACCGGGCCTTTTCCGTGAAGAAGAATACGACTATCTTGGAATTAGAATTAAGATATTTCAGAACTTCCTCGTCCAGAGAGGAGTCCACACCAATATACTTGGCCCCACTCTTTACAAGCGTCTTCGCAAAATGGATCTTATCCTTGAGCGTCTTCCACGTCTTGAGTAGGGCATTGATAAACTTGGGATTGACTTGACTAGACTGGAACTTCTTGATGAGATGCTCTACTTCGTAAGTCTCCTTCAAACCGGATCGGACTTGGGTCAATACCGAGGCCATTTTAGATCTAAGCATGGTCTCAGCCATATCCAGTTCATTTTTCCAGTTGGAAACCTTGGCTTGCTCTTCCTCCATCAGGCAATACTTATAGTCCTCGACATCCTTGTTCAGATCAGACAGCTTCTGCTGGGCATCCGAGATTTGGTCGAAAAGCTGTAGGACACGGAGGGATGTTGTTTCATCCACGGAGTTTAGAGTGGCGTTGGCTGCACCCGGAACGTTGAGATATTGTTGGACGACGGTAATCGGCATGAGTCGATATACTAGGGGCCTTCCTTTCCCTCCATTGCAGTTTGATATCATCAAAGGCAGCAGCTGCATGAGCTGGAGAGCTTCATCAAAGCTGGTTGGAGACGAGATCTCAGTGCTTGATTGCAATATGTCCCCGAAGACATCAAACTGGGTGGCCACAACAACATCCTTCTCTGGTTCATTGGCGGCGGTGGAAGCTGTTGGCTTCATCAAAATTGCTAATGACAGTTTCTTCATTTCCGCTGCAAGATCATCTTCACATTTCTTCACAAACAGGTCATCCGAGTTTCCGGAAAAGCATGACAGGATCAAGCTAGCCCCCCATGAAATCCCGGTCACCACATGTGTCCCCATCCCTTGTTTGATGGCCTCCAATGCAAAGGCGTCCTTGAGGTCGTCGTGGAAAAGGTTGACGCTCTCGTGTTTCTTCTGGATTTTGTAGAGCAGAGAGTTCTCCACACCCCGATCGGATTTCTTCTGGTTCGCCAAGAACCGCCCAGTGCCTTCCAATGTGACTAGGCCAGACAGGACCGACATGCCGAGTTCAGGTTCCACCTCCAATTTGGAAAACTTTTCCAAGGAAGAGTCCCCGCTTATTTGCTTAATTTCGAATGCGTCAGTGTCCAATGTCTTGAGGGCTTCTGGAGGAATACTAGTTTTGAAGATGGAAATCCCACAAAAGCTATCCGACCGGGCGTCGTACACATCCCCGATTGAAGCCGTCCGGCCAAGTGCCGCCCGGGTAATGGGGCGTTGCTGATTCATTTCTGGAAATTAGAAGAAGAGGTATAATTGAAGATTTGTATTAAAACTAAAGAAGGGTCATTCATCATTTATTTGTGAACCAATTTAGTAGACTTCTTGCACTATAGTGAATTACTTACTAGTTGGAAAATGGAAAATACACATATTTTTTTTAATTTAATTTTAGCTTGATGCTTGACTTGACCTACCTACCACACAGTCCAGACTCAGTGCAGTGCCGGCCTGATGTGTCAGTCAAAATGTTTAGCTTCTCTTCCACGGTGTAGTTACCGTACTTCAAAAGTTAATACCAAACCCACTAGAAAATACCGTAAAAAATGAGCAAAAATTAATTGTGGATTAAATTAAATGAATTTAATTTAATTGGGTGTCATTTTTAATTTAAAAATCGATATTTGCAAAAGAACAAAAAAAATTGTGACAATTGTGACATGTGAGGTGAATGAATTTAAAAAATCTTACCGGAAGTTCAAACTCGTTCAATCCCCCTTCGATGTTTGACTTCGATGACCCGCGCCAAATCAGTTAAAGGTTCGGAGTCAGCTCTGTAATTTTTAAGTTTATTAGTACACAATAATTGAAAGATTGTAAATTTGAACAAAATACCTACTTGATACTAACTAAAAACTAAAATGTAAAAGATCAACTTTTGAATAATATTTTCGGTGTTCATGTTTTTTTATGGTTCTTGCGTGCGAAGTCCCTCCAAGTTAATAATTAATTAGAAGAACATTTAAGCTGACTTTCAAACTTACTTGCTAGTGGCTATCTTTCCAATACCAAAAAAATATATATATGGCTGTTTAAAAAACCAGATCACAACAACATCCAACAGTTGACAGCAAAGTAAAATACTCAACTTTACTTACAAATTAATTTTCTATATAACTGGCAACGGCGTGCCAACACACTTGATCTTTTTTAATTGAACTGGAAAAGTATGTTTAATTGACGAAACGACAAAAAGAAGTCTAGACAGGGAACTAAACTTCCTTTTGACACTTGAGATTATACGCAAGCAAACAGCAAAACAAGTAGATTTTTTTTACTTCCACCTCAGCCAGCACCAATCAAACAGTCAAAAACTCTATTAACATAACTTGCGGCGTAGTAGATGGTTACAATAAAAGACTAATCCAAGTCAGCTCATGATTTGATAAGCTTTGGAGTGACGTAGAAGGCACCCCACCCCGGTTGGCTTACAATGTTAATGTTAATAGTAGTGCGGCTGAACTCAGCACATGATATAATTATTAACAATAGCCAAGTACCCAAATCCATATCATATCTATTCATTACAATACCATCTCGGAGACTCCGTTTCCGACCCATCCTTACATTCTCCCTTAAACTTTCGAAAACACACCCATTTGAGATAGATGGTTTGATTACTCATAAAAAGTTCGACATTGGCCTTTAATCTGCTTTCAATTGACCTCGTCATAGCTCATCTTCTAAGTACGAACATGGCCAAGATAGGTATGTTCCATAGTATAGCTATCTATTGAGAAAAATTGAAAAATTCGCAGCCTTTCTCAAGTTATTTTGAAGACGGACATACAGACAGACAGGCAGACGAACAAGACATTCATTAATAACTAGCAAAGCTACGCCACAAGAAACTACGTCCAGAGATGTACAATTGAATGCAGCGGGTTTCTCACTTTTCCCGGACCATTTGCTAACTTTGTTGGAGAGGATAATATATAGCGTCTATGAAAGACCATTTTAGTCGATCAAGGTTAGATATATATGAAATATGATAAGGAAGCGACGGGACAACTGACTGTGACAATGACATCAATTGACTTTCATAACATAATCTGTGACTTACTAGAAATCCCGGCATTGACGCAAATGAAGCTGTTTGCTCTTTGCTGGTATTGCTGGAGCGCGATGATGATCACTGATCACGAAGCAAACGTTAAAAAATAAATGCTATATTATCAATGAGGAAAACTATTGCACTAATAGTAGTAAAGCTGATAACGATGACAGTGACGAGGAGAATTGAGGAGGAAAGATGCGATCAGGATGATGTGACGTGACTGATTGTGAGTTATTGGAGGAAGTTCAGACCGCTAAATCAGCAATGAAGGTTTGATTAGTGTGTTTGTTATTCATTTTATTTTATTTTTCCCTGGAAAAACGCTTGTCATGCTTATTGATTGGGCATGACGAAATTAAACCATGGCAGACTACATGTTAGACTAAATTAGAAATACAATTCAATTTTATTTATTCACGCGTAAATTAGTTGCATTATTTTTTAGGAACTAACAATTAAGTGCAGCATTTTTCGGTAACTTTTATTTTCCCATTTTTAAAACTCCAACTTAGGTCGTTTCCATGCCAAGCTTATTTGATGTTGGGCGTGTTCATCACGGCTTCTGTTAGAACTACTCGCAGACCTAACCGGCTACTTTTGCTCGTATGGCTTTCGAATACTTATGATAGTCTACAAACTTGGGATAACCTATTTCAGCTTATAGTTAAAATGACAGGACTACAATCTCGGAAAGGAATGGATTAGTATTATATAACTTTATTCTCCAAAAAACCCAACCTGACCTCAATCATAATTACAACAACAAAATGACAATGACTATCTGACAAGAATTCTACAATTACAATTACACCACAAAAATACATTTAAAATTAAACATGTAATAATTTAGATTTCTTCCAAAAATTAGTTTACATATATCCATAACGATTTTCAACTCTCAGATTCAACAGCTTCCTTCTAATTATTTGTTCATGTGCTCGCACTCCTGCACCAGGTTCTTTTCAAGGAGGATCTCAAACTTTCAAAGGAAATCATTTTTTAATAGGGAAAAAATCGTTTAATCCAGTAATTCACATGCAGATTAATAGCGCAAACCAAAAAGGGTAAAACTCCACATCATAGTCATGATTGATGCCAGATGCTTATTGGTCGATATGGCAAAAACCATTAGTCAAGGTCAAGTGATTTGGAGCGTCACTATTTTCGTGTTTTTAATGTACATCGAGTGAATAAACTTCTCCAGTCAATATAATTATTCACGTAACTGCTTTCTTTAGCAACTTTTTATTGCAATGCAATGCAGCAACAACAAGGCTGGCGAATGAAAGTTGTTTTAATGAGAATTATATCGAACATAGTCAACAAACGCTGCTTATTATGAACAATGCACACACTGATAAAATTTGTGTCAGATAAATAACAATAATTGTTTTACTACGGTAGTTTTTCATAAACTAATGATTGCCAAAATAAATTGGAAATAGACGGAAAAAATAAAATAGAATTGATTCATGTGGATGAGACAGTATCTCCATTGTTATTATTCAATTCAGCAGACATGCCAAAATATATTTATAACACTGATTGAACAACCGAAAGACAATTTTATTGCTTTTTAAATAAGTAGATATATAAGGTAATTTTGATTCAGGTATTATTAATAATACTTCGATGACACATCATTTATTTTAGAAATTGCTCTTTGGTCGTTTCTCCACCCAAGCCTTGATTTTCGGGGTGTTCATCACCGCCTCCTTCAACTTGCTCACGTTCTCATGCCCCTCGGCTAGATTTATCTGGAGCAGGATTTGGAAGGCGTCCATGGCTTGAGCCAACATGATATCCGCCCATGTGAGCTTGTCCCCAACAAGACGACTCCCCCCGTTGGCCTTGATGATGGACTCGAAGACATCCAAGAAGCGGGTCTTCACCTTTTGAACAGCTTCCTTCAACTTCTCCTCCTTCTCCTTCGGGTCCTGGATGAAAATTGCCGGCCAAATCTCAGCGTTGAGGTCCCCAACGGCGTCCACATACTCATCGCAGAGGGCAGCCTGGTAAGGGTCCTCCGGAACCAGGTTGAATTTCCTCGCGTAGAATCGGGTGATGGCAATGGATTGGACGAGAGTTTTCCCCTCAAACTCAACCAGTGGAACTTGACCCCAGCGGCATTCTGCAAACCAACATAAAAAGTAAAATTAAAATTTCAGCATTAGAAAAGAAAATATCAATAAAATTGATCAAATCATATCCACACCACACAACTCACATAACTATATATCTTTAGCAAATCTGTTAAAATTGTTATTTAAATTTTTAAATATTGATTAAAACCTACTCTCTTTGACGTCTGTCGGAAGGGGCGGCGCCGGGAAGCTGTGGGGAATGCGAACATCCTCAAAGTCCACTCCACCAACGGATAAAATCCAGCGGATTCCTTCCGCCCTCCCACATCCATCGTAGTAAGATAGTTTAACCGACATTTTAAAAGGACTTTTACGGAACTTCTTTCGAAAAAAAACTGAACACGCACAGGCTATTTTTAAATATTTGTAAGTAGTTGTTTTTATAATTTTAACTAAATTTCTGCTTTTCACTTCAACCGATATTTTTTGTGTCTCTCCTTTCTTCCAACTCGTGTTCGTGTAACTTCCTAAGAACAAAACAAGTACGTGTTTTTAAAGTAGGAAGGAAAAGATGCTTTGGGTTTGGCTGTTGAAGCTGAACTGTGTCTTTCGGGCATAGTCAGTCGTCATCGTCGTAGCGTGTGGTAGCCATGCATGAAAAGTGAAATTGAAAGTGTGCATGCATTAGGTATGGTTCTGGTAAAACTGTAGCGATGATTGATGATGAATGACTATGGGAATAGGTAAATATGGGATTCGTTCGTATGACTAAATATATTTATACCAAATATAAGCCCATTTTGTAATATAAGCTATGGCCGGGAGTATTCCTCGGCGTATTAATCAATCCAGCAATGCTGCTGAAGAAAATGATGATAAGAAAGAAAACCATATAACTCGAGTACTGTACTTGAGTACCTCCTCCTCCTTCACACAGTTCACTTTCCAAGTTGAAGTCCAAGTCCAGCCAGACGGACTCAATAGCCCAAGCCTGGTTTAACTAAACGTAGTAAAAGGTGACTGGAGACTGGAACTGGAACGAATACTAGAATAGCATGGAAGCCAGCAAAATGTTTGTATGGTATGTAACTCATCTCAATACAAGACAAGGGAAAAGGCAAAAAACTGTATGATTTTTTACGTGAAAAGTTAGTAGTATGAACGATATTATGCTTCATCATCATCATATCATCATCTCATCATCAATCTTACTCTCATCCTGATCAACAAGTTTAAGTCTAGCAAAAGCAACCAACCAACTTGTTATAACAGAACATCATTGCAAAAAATATTTGCAGAACGGATAATATAGGTAGTACTAGGATTGACCGTGAAAGACCCTGCCGGGTCATAATCATCTAGTACTCCTCTATTATATAAAGGCCATATTGAGT